>PVJA010003818.1:12111-91573 GCA_004027025.1 Myocastor coypus | reverse complement strand
AGCTTCACTGGTGGCACACTGCAATTGCAAAACCTTTGATTGTATATGTATCTGCTTCCTCTTAGTCCAAAGGGAAGTATATTCTTTCCTGTTTTTTTTTTCTTTCTTTCTTTCTTTTTTCTATGCAACATTAATAGGGAGGTGGGTCATGCCCACACACTGCGCTCTATAGAATGATTGTGAGGACAATATGCAATATGTCAACTTTCAAAGCAAAAAAGGGGGAAAAGAAAAAAAAAAAGTAATGTGGATTTAGAAAGGTTAATGTTTAGTTGTTTGATCAATCTTATATACCTATATGTATTAATCTAAACTGATCCGATGATGAAAATATGTAATATAACCATTGCTAAATTTAAACAATAAAAGAATTGGAAAAAAAAAAAAAAAGATTGTCTTGCTACAATATTGGATATGGTTTTGATTTCTTAATTTGTGCTTTAATATTCTATAGAGATTTCAATGTTAAAATACCCATGGTTATTAGAAAATAACAGTTTCATTTTATGTCTAAAGTGTTTTATATTCAAAAAGTAATGTTAAGCTTACTGCCTCTGTTACAGGGTAATATCATTAAGCTTCTCTTCTGGATGTTTAACAACTATAGTTTAGAGATCAAAAATTAGAGAGATGGATGGGATAAAAGGATAGCCAGTACTTTGGTGCTAGCCATTCAAGGTCAATGAAGACTCAGGACATAAGAGAACCTCTGCTGTGACATCCTGTAACTCAGCTGTGTCCCAAATTTTCTGATCAAGGAGACTATGGGGCCACAGAGAAAAGTGATTAACGATGGATACTGTGCCTAAGGAGAGTCAACTAGAGA
The DNA here is from genome assembly GCA_004027025.1 of Myocastor coypus. Classification (NCBI taxonomy): domain Eukaryota; kingdom Metazoa; phylum Chordata; class Mammalia; order Rodentia; family Myocastoridae; genus Myocastor; species Myocastor coypus. The sequence goes on along the minus strand of PVJA010003818.1, from coordinate 90,747 downwards.
AAAAAAACTCTCAAGCTTTCATAGAGAACAAATTGGCCAAGCAATAGCATGACTTGTCCAGAGGGCTGACACTGACAGAAGATCTAAGAGGTACTATATATGATCCCAGGACAAATTCTGAGGCGATTTAACTGACCTTATCAAATGGTAAAGTTAAATTTGTATTTTATTTATTTATTTCATGCATTCTAGTACAGGGGTCACAGGATCTCACTACACAAATCAGACTCATAGTGATCCTCTTATTTTTGGCCTCCCAAGTACTGGGATTACAGGCACAGGCCACCATGCCTAGTCTCAGTCACCTTCTCAGGGTGCATCAGGGGCAGTGACGACATGCCAGGGATCAAATCCCAGTCCCTGCGCCTATCTAGACAGGTGCTTTAACCCAATGAGCTATTTGGCCGTCCCACTAAATTTGTATTCACACAAGTCTTGCTATAACTTAGTCTTAACTACCCAGCAGAAAAGTATAACCACAAGATAAGAAAAGTAATGCCATAGTAATATGCTAAGCTATAAAAGACTCAAGACACTAATAACTTCTGGAAATTACCAGCTGTACTGATAACTCACTACTATTATGGACTATTGAACAATATAAGATTACATTGCTGAATTTAAGTACCTGAAATCTTTGGACCAGCCCCAAGTATGAAAAAGTCCTCTAAAGAGTTCTCCAAATATAGCTTCTAAAAGTGCAATCAAACACTCATCTCTGACAGAACAAAACAAAAAAGAGGGATATGTTGGGAGCCACAGAAGCTGAAAAATTGGTCAGATGTGTGTAGGCAGGACTAGGCCCCCATGTGTAAAGCAGACAAGCCTCCTCAGTCCTGGGATTAGCATGCTGACTGGTTAAGGTCAGCTACTAGCCACTAGACAACCTTGTGTCCTGTGTTACTAGCTTTGCCAAGGTATAAATAAGCGTCCATATTGTTTTTCCTGGGTCTTCTCACCAACCAGTCAGATGAGCCACCACCTAGCCGATCTTTCTTTGTCTTCTTGTGGACCTTTTCTTCATTCCCACTGTCATCTCTCCTCAGGTAGAATGGGCCACACTGAGACCCGCAGATCCTTACATATTTGCTCTTTACCAAGGTTCAGTTAGATGCTTGCATTTTGCCATCTTCTTCCGAGGGATGGTCAAGGTGCTATTGCTTGTGAGATTCATAGGCTCGGAAGAGCAGGTCCCTTATGCTTGTGCACTGTGACACGAGACAGAGCTGGCCCAAGAAAGAATGAAGCTAGGGGCTGCAGACTGAAAGCTTTCTCTCCTTACCATACGACATTCTGAATTTCTAAAACTTCATTATAAATAGAATTCCCAGATAACTGTGAAGGACTATTAGTAAAGATAGGAGGTAAAACATATTCCATTGATTCGGGACATTCATTGATAAATTTTAAATCCCCAGAAATACACTATAAAATGTCCCTTTGCACTCTTGCCTTCAAAAGTTTGGGGAGGCACCTAACACACTTCTCTGGAAAGGGAAACATTATACTACTTTTTTTATTAATCTCAATGTATAACTGGTTTTGTTACTACTTCCAATGCCTAAAACTGTGTTAACCCCTTAGAAAAGGAAAATAAATAAATAAACCTGAAAGTGTTAAACTATAACTTTTTGTTAAATTTTATAATTTCCTAAACTTGTGAATCTGTTTAAAAACTTTATATTACAGAATTTATCTTTAGATGCTAACATAAAATCATCACAATTATATGACCACCATATTTCATCTTTCTACACACTTTGAACTTGAACTAGGCCTCACAGAAACGTTGAACAGAGGCTGCTTTAGAGACGAGTATTTTTAAGAACTTACACTAGAGGGTGCTCTCTACTTTATGGGAGTGGAGCAAGTTCTTTCACTGATTTGCTTTGATTTGATTGCTTTTCATAGACTGGTGCCTTGCATAGCTGTTTTGATGTAACTTAGCCTGTGTTTTACAAATTTAAAACGTATGATAGCCAAACTGACAGTGTAGAGAAAGGAGTAAGGTATTAGAACCAACCGCCAGAACATAATAGAACTTAATTATTTTCACTGAAATGTTGAGTAGCAATACATCATGTGCTAGAGATTATGTTTTAAATGCAAACTTGAAAAATACATGTTGAAGTGTAGATATAATTAATTGTTCCTCTGCTATTCATTATTTCTTATTATTCTTCATTACTCATTAATCACTAGAAATCTAACATCTTTTCTCTACCCAGATATCAATGTCAGAACTTAAGATTCCACATTGTCTGTGTAACATTCAGCTTTGTATCCTTTAAATAGCTGCCATATTTAGCTTTATTGTTTTATAAAGGCAAATAGATATTTGCAGTTGTGGGCATTTCTGACCATGGGAAGGAACTTTGCACAATAGCTTTTATATTTAGGATAAATTCTGAGATATTTGCAGAATGCTGGCATTTCTCCATTGCCACAGTGTTTCTCAGCGTTGCCTTGTCTTAGTCTTCAATTATTTCTATTTGTAACTCTTCAGCCCCACTCTCAATATTAATTGAAAAGGGCCAACTCAATCATGCTGGCTTATTTTCAGAGTTTTACTTTCTGAATTTATCTTTCAGTTCCATCATTTGGTATATATACTTCAATCTCTTTATTTTGGGAAATTTATTTCCATGCATAGGAGCATAATTTGGGGTAATAATTCACGATTGCTGATCTGAGTAATCAAAGTGCTTAAATGGACTGTACTGTCCACTCAAAAAAAAAAAAGAAAGAAAAAAAAAAAAAACTCTTGACTCCTTTATCTTTGATGAGGAACTGGGGTCAAAACTGTTCAGTGAATGACCAAAATAACTAGTTATTTCTTTCATTCACCATGTCACAAGTAAGCCACCTTTATTTCAGTGAAATACCTAAGTCAGCTAGCTTAGAAAGAGAGGAGATTCACTAGCCCCTAGTTTTGGAGAATAAAATATATGGGGTCTGCATTGGCTCTATTTGATGAGGATGGCAAATGACAATTCAAGCAGTACATGTGTCAGAGCCAAAGGGACAACAGGGCCTGATTCCGGCTTTAAAAAAATAATCCCCTCCTCAGAAGTTTCAAGGGATCACATAATGAGTACCTTCTGCTGGTGTGGAGTTGCTCGTCTTTAATCCCAGCTCTGCAAAAGGCTGAGATAAAGAGTTTGAGCCCAGTTGGGGCAATTTAGTAATTTAGCAAGTCCTTGTCTCAAAGGAGGTAGGGGGAGAAGCTGAGAAAGCTTCTGCAGCACAAAGGCCCTGGATTTTGTCCCCAACACTTACCTTCCAAGGGTAAGCCCTGGGGGTATAAGAATCTCCTATTAGGCCACACTCCCGCCACTCAGTAGACCAAGCCTTTGCCTTCAGATTGTATATACAAATTACCCCCTAACCATAAAGCCATCTAAATTTCATGTTTAGTTGATAACTACACTTCATTCAATAAAATACTTAGCTTTCTGTGCTTTTAGCCTTAGAAACTTCTCAAGCTCATATTTTTTATTACTGATGTGTTTGTGATGTGTTATATTTTTGATGTGAGGTACAAAATAATTTCTGGTGAATGATCTAATGTTCAGTTTAAGATCTCTGTCATCGCAAAACATTGCCATCCTTAATTCCGATTGCATAGGGTCTCAGTGTTAGCACAAATCACAGGAAGGCCACATGTGGATTCTGTCTGTTAATGTGTCCACGCTGCATTTAGACTTGTAAAGACCTGTGGTAGATGAATTTTACATCTTTCACCTAAAAAATGCAATCAGTTTTTCTAGGTCTTGAATATGGCTTGAACTTTTGTCATTGTATAATGATTATAAATATGATTTGGCCTCTGTCCCTCGTTCCTGTGACAGAGTTCCTGAAATTCATCATTTCCTCAGTGGTGGTGAAGCTAGAAGAATATTTTGTTCTGATATTTGGTCTCCGATTCTAGCTTTTTTACCTCAAGCTCCTAAATCCCTTACAATTTCGTTGGTGGTAAGACCAAGTTTGTTCTAATGAAATGTCTCTTGGACAGCATCAGGAAGGAAGCAGATTAGAAACAATTAAAGAGCAAGTCATGAATAGAAGCCTGAAACATTCAATTCCACTCTCATAGATATACATATACCAATCCTTCAGAAAGGCAAGAGAGAATGGAGATGAAGCTAAGAGCAGTTCACACTTCTGTGATGAGGCCCCCATTGAAGTTTTTAATGCAGGCTTTAGAGAATCTCTAGGTTGGTGCACACATCCACATGCTGGAATGTTGGCCACCACAGCCAAGAGAACAGAACCTCCTATGGGGAAAAACTTCCAGACCTCACCTATGTACCTCTTCTTCTGGGGGTTCAACTGAATTTTTATGATAATTTTATAATAACTGGCAGGGCCTGGCGGGATTGCTCAGTGGTCTAAAGCGCCTGCTTGGGGAAGCTTGGGAGGCTTCAGGGACCACGGTTCGATCCCTGGCACTGCATGCTGCGCCAGCCTTGCCCTCAGGGTGGGTTGAGTCAGCCATAAAAATGAGTGAATAAACAAAGGTTGTGAAACAAGAAAATAAAATAAAATAAATTCTTAAAAAAAAAAAATAACTGGCAGATGCCAGTTTCCCTAGTTACCTGCTTCACCACCAAGACATAATACCTGATAACCACAGAAGAGGAAGAAAGGTTTATTCTGGCTCACAGTCTGCAGAGATCTCAGGCTATAGTCAGGTGGCCCTGAAGCATGGTAGCATGGTAGAGGAGCAGCTCATGACATGGCATCAGGAAGCAGAAGGGGATCAAAGGAGGAAAGAGGTAGACCTAAGCATCCAAGTCACATACCAAGCGCACCCATCTCCTTGGACCAGGCTTCACTTCCCAATATCACACTTAGTTACAAATTATCAATAGAGTAACCCACTAATCCATTAATGAGTATCACAATACATCATCAAATCACCTTCCAAAACCCCTACCTATAATAGCATGAGGCTCTGGGGTGACATCTAGATATAAACCATAATACCAATGCATTCAGTGTATATCTGAGTGCTATGAATTACAGTGAAATAGGAAATTTAAGACGGGCTGGGAACCCTTGATTTGTAGTCAAACTGAGCAGAAATGTGGTTAGCATAGATATCTAGTAATTGTGACTGGCATCAAAATGGGCAATAGCTTTGTGTGACTCAGTCTTTGACCCATGAGACCTCCACTAACTTTGGATAAATTAAATGGTGTCCACAGAGAGATGTAAATTGGTTAAGAAATAATCCCACAGATTTGGTGCTTGAAATGTCATAAGTTGATGAACATTTTTCCTTTACTTTTGCTTTGTTCAGTAAAGCTGACAGAAGTAACACAATAGAGGTGTGAGTATGGCTCTCAGAAGGCCTTGGTAAGCTTCTGTTTCCAACTGTTTGGAAGACTTTACCTACCAAGCAAGCAATGCTGGAGAAGCTTGCTGAAGAATTGGAAAGGGGACCCAGCCATGCCAGTCAATCAAATGATTCTATTATCAACCAGACAGTTCACACCTATGACAGACCCCTAGATACAGGAGTGAATCTACCTGAAAACAGTCAAGCAGCACTCAGCTCAATGCTGGTAAGCTGAGCCTGAGCCCTGACCACCTTGCCAGACTGCAGAACCATGAAATAAAGAAATGGCTGTGGTTTAAAGGCCATGCATAGTAAACCACATGGATTTATTACACACCATTACTAACTGAAAAGACTTATTTAACATGCTATTGTGACCAAAAGTTTGACCAAAATATGATCTAAATTTTCAATCCTGTAATAAGTTTTAATGAATGATAGAAATGATAGAATGATAGAAATCAATACAGCAAACCTAGGTGTCATATATATATATATATATATATATATATATATATATATATATATATATTCTAATTTATTGGTATACAAAATGAAATGAATGATTTTCACACACTTAATCTTTTTGAACCATCATTTGAGCCTCTTGTGTATCACCAGTGGTTGATTGCCTGCAGGAAATACAATTCAAGCTTGTAGAAAATAGAGTGGAGATTCTTAAAAAACTTAAAGATTTAACTATTATCTGGTCCAGCGATTCCATTTCTGAGTATATAGCCAAAGGATATGAAATAAATATATTGGAAGGATATTTACATTGTCATGTGTCATTTCTTCATCGTTCCCGATGGCTAAAACAGGAGCCAACCTAAGTGTTCATCAGTGGACAGAGGAATAAATAACATGTGCTACATCAGCACAGCAGAGTACTGTTCATAGTTTTATTCTAAGAAAAAGGAGGTCCTGCGATTTGTGACATCATGGCTGAAACTGGAGGAAATAAGTGATCCAAGTCAGGTTCACAAAGACAAGGACTACATGGCCTCACTGATTGGTAGATTCTTCAAAGGTCAGACTCAGAAACAGCAGAATGGTGGCTACCAGGGTGGCAGGTGGAGAGATTCAGGAGATGTTGGTCAAAAAAATGCGACGTTCAGTTGGACAAGAGAAATACATTCTAGCATTCCATGCTTAGAACAATACACACTGGGAAATTTTTAGGAAAACACAATTTAAAGGTTCTCATCACCCCTAAAAAAATGATAAGCATATGAAGCAGTGCTCATATTATCATGCTTTAGGTATTTCTCACATTTTTACATGGATCTTTCACACTTAGCTAGATCCCAGCCTTTGCTGATTTTTTATTTTGAGATATCATCTTGCTAAGTTGTTAAGGCTGGGCTCAAATTTGCCATCTTCTTTGTCTGGTTTCCAGATAACTGAGGTTACAGGCATGCACCATGAAACCTGACCATAGGGACACATATTAAAACATCATATTCTGCATATATTTTTAAATAGTATTTTTTTACATTTGCTTTCTGTGGAAGCAATTATGATTAGAACACCTTTCTGGTGTTCTAATAAATAACCACAACTTATCACAATAACATTTAATTTCTTAGCAACAGAAACACAGTTCAAAGTTCAAGTCTCCATGTTTTAGGTCAGTCCTTTAGCTATCTGGTCTAATATAACAAAATGCTTACTATATATTTTCATTGGCCTATTAATTTTATTTAATCAACAAAGACATTTTGCATATATATTAAGGAACTTTTTCTACTTTCCTACAGAAGCAATCACAAAGTCAAAAGTTTTTCACTTCTGTTTATTTTTCCACTTTTGATAGAGATGCAGAATAACCACTTTTTCTTAAAAGTTACTACAATTCAAACCTCTGGACACTTGGCTCCAGTGTTCTGATACACAACGGGGTGGCAGTACTGTGGCGGGTTGGGCAATGCGTGTTCCATTTGGACGAGGCACTCCACTTCTGAGTATGGTTACCACATCTAGTAACCAGCCCGGCCTGGTATTATCTGACTTCTCAACTTATTCACAGAGGTCAATTGTAGCCCATCTTATATCATTTTTAAGTAAAATCTCCTTATTTCTAAATTGCAAATGAGGTGTACAATACTATTATATAAACCAACAATGGGTTCATTCGTGAACATATGTATAGTCATACTTTTGTATTTTCTGAGGGTCAATGCAGAATAACATGCAAAGTGGCCTAAACAGATTAACTGAATGAGTACTTCAGTGAATGATGAATCAAACTCTTAACAGAACCCAGGATAGGCAAGGATAAAGCCATTTTAGTACTGTACCTTTGATTCTGTTCCCAGTTTTGTACAGTGAATCAGGGAAGAAGTGGAGAAAACAAGAGGCCAATAACAAATGCATTCTGAAAGACATTTTACTTCAAGGAAAAAGAAGGCTCCTCTCTCATAGCTTCCTCGATTCAGCAGGTTGAATTACTCTTCCTCTTTAATAGAGAAGCTCCTTATGATTAGGGGAACCTAAAATCTTGAAGCCACCTTGTAGTAGCTCATTTTGTATCATTTCTGTATTATGGCATAGATGGAGAAGGAGAAGAAAGGAGAGGAGGGAAAAGAAAAAAGAGGAGGAATAAGGGCAAAGAACAAAGAGACACAGCAAAGATAGGATGAACACTGAAACCAACCATCCAAGAAACAGTTCTGGAAAAACCACGATTGGACCCAAAACACTGTATCTTACCATCCTTTCCCACTCAACTGGTTGATTCTGAATATAGTGAACTTACTCTCTCAAGTCCAAGAAGGTGTATTTTAGGTTCAAATAGTTGGAATATTTCTGTAACTTGTCTCCTGGTTTGGTTCTTGGCAACTAGATGGAGTTTCTATCTACATAATGCAAGAATAAACTGACTATTTTCAGCAGTAGTTATTACTCATCAGAGCTAGACTGGGGTTATTCTTAGTTTATCATGAGTAATGATGTCATACAACAAGAAAGAAGTAAGAGTAAATTGATTTTAGATTGGGAGAAGTCAAAGTAAAGTTTTTCTAAAAGTAAAGATCATAAATCAAAATAAAACTTTCTGCTGCAGAACAGAGAGTAGAGCACCAAAAATTTTTTTTTAATTGTTCATCAAAAAAAATCTGTGATTTGAGTATACAGAATCCAGGATTTAAGAGACTCAGCTTCAACATTTAAGGCTGGAAGAATGAAAAAGACAAGTGTGTGAGAGCATGCCTAAGTGTAGGGGGGTGAGATATGGGATATGGAAGATGACTACGTACAAATAATTTTAGATATCTGTGGGGCTGGGACTAGTTTAGCAACATCCTTAAGATGAATATGAAAAACATCAGGATATGAACTATACTACTGATTTGGAAAATTCCAGAAGTGTTGTCCAAATTGTGGTGACTGAGCTTCTCATGAAGCTAAGATGATAAACTTTATGGGGTGGAGAAGTTAAAAGAGTCATATTCCTGTGTGGCTTCTCTGAAATTTAAGAAGAGAAATCAGGGTATAGGCTCAGTTAATGAGACTCAGAGGAGCCTGGATTATCGTCATTAATAGATTCTTGTTATGGCAGAGATCTACACAGTCCCCCACCCCTGAAGTGTCATACGTTCAGAAGTGGTATTGTGGGAAGGTGATTGGCTCACAAGGTTCTAACTCCAGTGTATCCATCCATTAAAGAGATGAAAAATTAATGGCATTCGTGAGAGGTCATGGAGTCTTAGGAGGTAGGACATAGTTGATTGGTGTGGGTCATGAGATATCACCGTGGAGACCAAATGTTACCACAGGCCTCTTCCTCTCTGGCTCTTCCTTTGTGCTCTGTTGTCTAGTTGCCAGGGATTGTAGGCTTTCCTCCGGCATGACCTTTAATCATGATATTTCTGCCAAGGATTCAGCCAATCGTGAACTGAAAATGTGAGCCAAAATAAACATTTTTCTCTGTTAAGTTGTCTATATCAGGTATTTTGTCCCAGCCACAAAAAAAAAAAAAAAAACCACTTATTATTCATTTAACAATTGATGTCTTTGGTATAGAAACAGCCTTGCTATTGCCAGTCTTATTTATTTATTGGTAGATTTACTTGGTGTATTCCTTTGTTGGAGATGTGTTTTATTCTTTTAAAAGTCCAAATAATGGAAATTTTGTATTCCTCACCCATATGCTATCAAAGCCCAGAAGTGTGTCCTTGGCTCATCAGTTAAGATCTCTGGTCCAGAACTTTGCAGTTCAAGCTGGTTGCACTAGGGCTGTGATGGTGAGGCTTTCAGCGCAGGGATAGCACAGTTTTAGATAACAGCTTTCTGCAGTCAGAATGCTCTTGGCTCACCACTTCTGTGCTCAGGTGTGGAGCCTGAGCAGAGGTTGAATCTGTACTAGGAGGATAATGACATTTCTGTACCATGACATTTGTAGTACTTCTTGCTGCTGAGACTGCCAACCTCTGTGTGTTTCCATCTATTTTCTAATCTTTGTCCTTTAATTCTCTTAATCTTTAATATCAGATGAGACTGGGTCTATTCTGCATGGTATGGCAGCAGAAGAATCTCTGGTATCTATCCAGTGAAATACACAATTCTTTCTTTCACTCTTTCTTTCCCTTTTTAAAAAAGAGAGATGGAGTTTGCTCCTCTTGCTAGAACCATGAGCCCTAAAATACCTTTTGAAGATTAGAAGAGATTTGGCTTTTTTTCAGAATTAGTTCCTAAGATTAGAACACATAACATGTGTAGGGTTCTACATAAGTGCTTGCTTGAAGATTCAGTGTAGTAAAAGATAGTGCGGTAACATACTTAAAGTCAGTAGAGATCACCTAGATTATTTCTAGAATGTTCATAAGGGACAGGACTTCACATAATAACGACTGTGATCTAAATATTACAGTTACCATTTGTTATATGTCATTTTTATAACAGGCATTTCTGATACAACCTTTCATCAATCATATGACAAAAGAGTTATGACTCTCATTTTGCAGATAAGATAATGGAAATTCAGAGGCAGATAATAAATTTCTAAGACCAGAAGACTGGTGAACAGCAGTTGGCTTTCTAACAATTGAAATCCAGCTTTCCTTTTGTTTTACCATACTTCACCTCCTCCCAAAACAGAGAGGGGAAGAGTTTATTCCTAAATACACACCAGACTTCATGTTATCTTTAAGTCGCTATAGTATCCTTCCTTAGCACTGCACCAATCAGATATTTGCAGACTCTTGCCTTGTGTTTGTATCATACTTATCTCTAGCTTACTGCTGTGAGTACTCAGGATTGCTAAGTGCACAGTACAAAGAAGGGTGGAACCTCTTTTTCCAATTACAGAGGTGCATTGGTTCAGTTCACAGACTTAACCCTTTCCATGATTCTGGGCACAAATCAAGTTGGAGAAGAACTACATCAAATTCAGTGTCTAGGTTCAATGTTGACTTCATATGGAAGTTTGATTTGGCTGTCATCCAATTCAATTTGCAACCACTAGCATGGGGAAAAATAATTTAATGAATAAAGGTACCACTTATATCTTTTCTTTTTCTTTTCTTTTTTGTTTTGCATACCTAGATTGTCTTTTGAGATTCTAATTACTGAAGGCACTTTAATAAGTTTTCTTTACTTCCATTTTTATTTTTCCACCTCTTTCCTGTTTCCTACAATATTTATATTGTTTCTGTGACATTCAGAAAGTATTTCACCCATCATTTTTTTATGTGTTACCCATTTTATTGTCTGTTTTTATTGTATACTTTGCCTAAATAAGTTTCATAAAATATTTCAAGAATTTATTTTTTTCCTACAATCTAGCATGAGCAGATAATGGCAGTATATGAGAGGAAGTGAGTAGGAGAGGTAGGTTGTGATATTTGGGGGCCAGAGGACCCAGCAAAATGGGACATGAAGGTGAGATGAAGATTTCTATTTTCAGAGAAAGTTGCATTGAAATTCCTATAAAGGCTGATTTGTATTCGTTTCCATTGTTTCACATTTCTTGGTGTAAAGCCCTACTGAATAATTCTTCAAAATTTCCAAAGCTAGCTAGAATGGATGTGTAATTATATGTGTTTAAAAAACAAGGAAGGGGCTGGCAAAATGGCTCAGCAGTGTAAAGCGCCTGCTCAGGCAAGCTTCGGCAACCAAAAGGACTGCAGTTTGATACTCAGCACCACATGCTGCACCAGTCCCACCCCCAGGGCAGGCTGAGCCAGCCATAATAAAAAAAAAAAAGAAATAAAAAAATACTGTTCAAATTGCCTAAGAAAGTAAAACAATTGGTTTTTCATTGAAATTGATGTGAAGTTGAAAGCTAATCTGTTGTATGTTATGAGTCAGTGCCAAAAGGAATGAATAATAAGACACGATGAAGGTAACTCAGAGGACTCACTGAGGTTCATCATCCCTTAGTGAGCAAAGAAACCCCAAAAGCAACTCAGCTTTATTTCAGGCAATTGAAGGTGCTCTCGTGCATAGTCACTTCTGTAAAGGAGGACCATGAGCATAGTCACGAATGTGACCACAATCTCTATTCACTTCCACCTTTACCCCATTACTAGGCTCATACAGATGTTAACCATTAACGTTCCAACCAAGGGAAAAAGCAACAGAGAGCTCACAGGTGAAGCTGCTGTCACCTGCAGTCCCAGCTTTCCAGGATTCCCCTATCCCAGCTTTCCGGGATTTTCAGTAACAGATAGCAGCCATCCCTGGGCCTTGTTCCTTGCTTTCCATTTCTGGAAATGCTAATCAGACTACATTTCCACACTTTTATTATTTTTCATGCTGAAACAATTTTTTGAAGCAACAGGTCAAGGACTGCAGATTGTTGATCCATAACTTGTTGATGGGCCTGTCCTCATCGCCAAATGGCACAGAGACAACATACTACTATGTTTCCACTAAACCATGGGGTAACATGAAAAGAATTAAGGTTTTCAATGACATTTGTAGCAGGTCAGTGCCAGACAATTCTGACAATTGTTTTGCAAAAGTATCATCAATACGTTGTTGAAGAGACAGAATCTCAACACTAATACATTGTAGATTAACAATTTGATATAACAACAATCTGTCCTAAATCTCTTTAGAGTCTATGTGTCCTTGAGAAATCCATAGTTGTTCTTATTTCTTGTGCTGCACAAGATGAACAGTTCGTACACGTTGGCTTAATGCTACTCCAACTGTAGTAGCTGTGGCTGGGATGTCTATTATTCTTAGAACTCTGGCTATCACGAGTTCAATCATTTTTTCTGTTCTCTTCTTTAACACCTCCAGCAAATGATGGAAAAGCATCATGGAAGGGGAGTCTTGCCACAGGTGGTGTAGTTGTACAGGAAGCCATATTCTAGTTGTTGCCCTGAGTATATAGGTGTTATTCCTAGAGAAATTAAGGCTACTAGAAGACTTTAGACATGCATGTCAAGAACATTTGTGACATGTAATGGCAGGGTTCGAAAAGTTTCAATTACTAGGTTCTACAAGTAAAAGGTGAAGGAGGTGAACACATGCCTGAGTAAAACAAGTTATTTTAACCTTTTCAGGCTAGCATATCATTTCTAGCAGCTACGCCTTTAAATTCTTTTCCTTGGAGAAGAAAAAGTCCCTTCTTTCCTCCCTTTCCTCAGTGTTATTTGCTAGACTTTTCCCACCAGTGAACTCCTCTATTGAGTGGTAGATTTAGAAGATAAACCCAATAACTATAATTACCTTTAATACTTAACCAGAGATGACAATAAACCCACCATAGAAAGAAACAAGTTTGTACTACTTTTCTCCTGATGTGTTCTGTCAGGCAACCTCCCACCTTCCTGTGGGATTTTCAGTAACAGACCACAGCCATCTCTGGGCCTTGTTCATTGCACTCCATTTCTTGAAATGCTAATTGGGCTACATTAATCTAGAAACTGTGTTAAAAAATAATTTGTCTTTTCAGCAATGGAAAGTAGAGGATACAGACATGGAAAGGGAATCCTTCAGCTAAGACTTTAAGGACTCTGAGATAGCTCTTTACTTGATTAAATTATGTTAATGTAGTGTTCTATGGTATCACTATATTTCTGTGGCTTGAGTAGATAAATTTAAGAGTATGACATTAATGCATAGCATGATCTCAATTGTTGGCTTTTCACGATTAGTTTTCTTATTCCTGTTAGAAACTATTTACACTACATTATTGTATTTAAAATATTTATTTATACTGGACTCATGGTAGGGAAATTGTCAGAATCAAATTGATGGTGTCACACCTTAGCAAAACAAACACATAAAGCTCTTGGAAAGGAGAAGGGCCTATGCCTATAGGGGACAACAGTTGTGACAGGAAACTGCCAGAACCATAGCCTTGCACAAAAGCTGTTGCAAACTTACACAGAAATTATTGTTGCAAGAATGTCTTCACAGCAACTGCTTGTCCAACCTTGGACAGATTCAACCTTGTTATTGGTCCTTGTAGTCAAAGGTTAGTGTTTCAAGCCAAGTTCTGTAATCTTTCGCATGCTACCTTGAAAATCCTCCCCACTTCAACCGTATCAAATCTGCTTATAGGAAATTATATCATGAGTATCCCCATTGCAGTGTTAATTCTTAAATAAACTTTTTAATCTTTGGACTAGACCACCTCATAGGCAAAGAAAATGCTGACATCCAAGACGTGTTCCTGCTCCCCTTCCTCTTTCCCGATGTCCCTTTTCACAATAACAAAATGAAACAAAACTTATTTTACACAATAATTGAGGATTTCTGGTGTTATTTCCAGATGTGGTAAGTGCCTGTGACTTTGTAGTGATCTGGAGCACCCAAGAGCTCGTGCAGCTGGATACCAGGACCCAGCCATCTTGGAATGAACAGAATCTGAACCGGACCTCCAAGATCTGTGGAGAGAGCCAAATCTCACAGCTCAGGGCTATTGGGCTCCCTTGGCAGGCCTGAGAGTGCTGGCTGTCAGCAAAGGAGGAGGATACAGCTCCAGAGAGAAGCAAAAACAATTTCTGGAGGAAAGGTGCAGTGCTTTGAGATGCATCTGTGTTCTCCACACCAACAAATGAGTTTTTTACAAACAAAACAGTGGAATTATCTTCTGTCCCTCCTGCACAACTGACAGTTAGTTTCAATCCATGCTTCTCAAGGAACTTGATTAGCATAACCGCATCGTATGCTCCTTGCCAGGCCTTGCTTATACCTGCATGTATTATACTCCTGCAGAGTACAGCCATTGCTTTCAACTATGATTCCTACAAGATGTTAAGTTCTTTTGCCACACATAATCAATGTACTCACACCAGCCACTTTCTTGATACTAGGGTTGATATGATGAAATTTGAGTATTCATAAAGCTTTCTCCCTTCTTTTCATAATTGTAGTGGATTTTTATCTGGTGGTCAGCTTATTACACCCAGCTGAATTAAACTAATATGGTGCTGGGTGCAGGAGGCCCACCTGAGGGTTGTTGCTGGTGGCATAAAAGGTAAAACAGGAGATGCTGCAAGAACGTTGTTAGGATGCTGTTTGGAGAAGTTGTTGGAGCTGTAAGAAGCTGCTAGTTATCCTGTGCTTTTAGAGGACTTTGTGATGCTGGCTTTCCCAATCAATTTTGGAAGAACTGTGGTCCTCATCTTTAGCATCACTTCCTGGCTTCAGAGGGGAAGATGGTGCACTGCTAAGCCTCATAAAGAAGCTTGTTACATTGGCTTTCCTTTTAAAATCTCAGCTTTCCTCATCACTAGAGGAGCTCATGACCTCACTGTTTATGAGGATGGCTGTGGTACCTTTGGAGTAGCTTTCATGCTTCCCTTGAGTGTCCTTCCTGGCTCCAGTTCAGATCTCTAGCCGGCTAGCACAGATCCTTCATCTCTTTGGCATAGATTTTCTAGCTTCCACCACTGATTTTGGGTCTTTCCAGCACAGATTCACGAGATGGGCCTGCATAAGCCCATCCTGGTCCTCTAGGCCGCCAGGCAGATTTGTGGAATGCATTGTTATGAGCTCTACATCTTCAGCTCGACTCATGCAGGATGTTAGGATCCAGGCCCTCAGCTAGATTCTTTAGTATTTAGTGGGTAGATAAATTGCCCATACTTTTTGTATATGATTCCTGGGTGATGGCTTATAAAATAGTATTATAGAATGTGTCCTATATTATACTTTTCCCCTGGCAAAACCCTAAACCATGACAGTAATGAATCACTTCATTCAATTTTTCTTGTTCATTTCAAAGGCACCTCATAATCACTTTGCCTCCTTCAGAGGTAGAAAGTGGGAAGTAGGCAGTTTATAATAAACAGGGGGCCCTAAATGTGCTCCTTCACTTTGCCTTGCTTGATAGCAACCTGCAGAGATGTGTGGCTTGATACCGTCTCCACTGAGGATGCTACGTTTTATTCATTTCTCAGTTATACTCTTTCCTCCATGGGTGAAACTCATTCTACTCAAGAGCAGGTGGAAGCTGCCAGACTCTGCCAGTTCACCATCAGGGCCTACTGCTCCACAGCATTTCTCTATTTTGGTGGCATGCATTGATGTGGAATAACCCAGGGGCAGGAAGGACATGTCTACTATGTATCACGTAATATATAATTAGTTATGCTACCAGGTGTATATTGTTTTATTTGTAGTGCTTATGGGAAATGTATCTTTAACTATATGAATTAGATTTCTCTACAAAACTTATTTTTTTCAAGAAAAAATCTATCCTTTTTTATTCTTGGTGATATATTTTTTCAGATAAACTTCTGACCAAAGGATTTTGTGTGTGTGTGTGTGTGTGTGTGAGAGAGAGAGAGAGAAAGAGAGAGAGAGAGAGAGAGAGAAAGACAGAGGGACAGAGGGACAGAGACAGAGACAGAGGCAGAGAGAGACAGAGAGAGAACACCAAGAGTAGTGCTGGGGAGGTAATGAGTCCACCCAGTCCAGGGCCTGCTCCATAAATTCTGCTCACCTAGAACCAGCAACAGACGATATAGCATTGACGTGCTGCTCCAGGAGATACAGACCATGCAACCAAAGTCTGAAAATTGATTTCTTCAGTAATATCCTTTTGACTGTTCCCCATGCTTCACATGAGCTGTATAGCTGATCTATGGCACATTGGTTGTACAGTGTTGAAGGAAGTTCAGCTTGATTTCTGTCCTCTTGTAATTTCTCACCGACAGAGAAATTACTCATTACAACTAATGAGTTCAAGCTTTTGAACATTTTATTGCATTTCAGGGAAAATTATGCAGGTAGTTTGACTGAAATTGTATAGAATCTACAAGTAAACTCTCAGAGAAAATAAATGTATACCAATATTCATTCTGCAGTAGGGTCCTATCTAATCTAATAATACTTCCTCATTGTGCAGCTTCATATATTTCCTTTTATAAGTTAAAAATAATATTCTGAATCATTTCTGCTTTTTTCATGTTTATTGTTATTTTTGGTGGAATTTCTTCATTACAATATAAAACTGGTGGGCCTGGTGGAATGGCTCAGTGGTCTAATGCGCCTGCTTGGGGAAGCTTGGGCGGCTTCAGGGACCGCGGTTCTATCCCCGGCACCACATGCTGCGCCAGCGCTGCCCTCGGGGCAGGCTGAGCCGGCCATAAAAATGAGTGAATAAACAAAGGTTCTGAAACAAGAAAAAATAAATAAATAAATAAATAAATAAATAAATAAAAACAATATAAAACTGGTAAATGACATTATTCAATTTCACTATTTTGAATAATTTATATTTATCAAGATCAGAGGCTGTATGATTCAAAGACACAATTGCAAACAACCAAGTGTGAAATAGGTGTGGTGGAATTAAATAAAGAACCAGTAATTACTTTTTTAAAGTCCTACCTTCTAATATGTGTGCTTCTTATTTTGTAACTAATTGGGTACTTTGGCTAGGATTTATAAACTGTTGCAAAGGGTGTCAAACACACACATCTTGGTTCCAGCTCTAAATTAAGAAGGAGGTTAGGAGCTGGGAAGATAGCTCAGTGGAATAAATGCATACCTGGAAAGCACAAGGTCCTGAGTTTTATCCTTGGTAGCACCAAAAAAGAGAAAGAAAAAGCTATTTTACAGTCAGCTGAGGAATAGATAAAAAGATGTATTTTTACACAATGGAGCATTACTCAGCTATAAAAAAGATAAACTCAAAACATTTTTTGGTAAATGAATGCAACTAGAGATTGTAATCATAAGTGAAATAAATCTGACTCACATGTGTAAACGTTGTATTGTCTCACTAGCATAAGAACATGAAAGACTAAATAAAGTATGAAAGTTACAACGATACTGTGAAAGTGAAAGAATGTGTTCAAAGGGAAGGAGCAACTGGGATGAGGAAAAGGACAAAAGGAAGAAGAAAGCGAAAAGACATACTGATGCACATACACAGAATAGCTTGGATAATTGTGTTGCTGATTTCTGCTGATATATTGAAAGGAGAAGTTAAAGCTTAAAGTCTTTTTCTTCTGCTTACTTATAACGTTTTTTTTCTTACCAATTTCACATACTTATATCTGGTAGTCTAAACAATTAATCTGAAGACATTTATACAATGCAATAACCAATGTTGAATCCTACCTTGTTTAGTGATATTCTGTATCATTTTTATGGAGGGTAGTTGCTATTTTTTACTCTTTTTAAAAAATAAAAAGAAGCATTTAGTTTTATAATGTTGTTAATAACACTGTTAATGTGGAACATATATTTTGCCATACTAAGTAAGCTTCTGATTTAAGTGACAGCTCTTTTAGGAATAGATACTCATTTTTTATATCTGTTCCAATACCTTTGTTACTTATTTTCACTATATGATTGCTCCTTTACATAAATTTTTCAATTCTACTACAAATCCTACCTTATAGTAAAAATCAAAATGACTGTCACTTATAAGTTACTTGTGATAACACAGTAAGTGTAACTTTTTTTTTCTTTCTTTCTTCCTTTCTTTTTAATTTGGTAGGAGGTCTCGCTATACAGCTCAGACTCATACTGATCCTCCTGTTTTCATCTTACTCAAAACTGGGATTACAGGTGTGCTCTGCCACATCCAGCATCAGTGGCCAGACCAGAACACCTGGAGATGTGGCTGACATGGCTCACGGTGCCAGGGATGGAACCGTAGTCCTTATGCTTGCCTAAGTAGGCACTTAGTCTGCTGAGCTATCTCACCAGCCCCTGTAACTATATCTACTACCACCATTTTTCTGGACTGCCAATTTCTTATTTATGACCCAAATTGCAAAGAAAACTAATTCGGTGTCCTATAACCCTGGAGCATCCCCCGAGGACACCTACCTAATTCCTGAGGACAGAGGGCCAGCAGATCATTTCCTGTGAGCACCTGAGACTAATGCTGGGAAGGTAATGGGTCCAGCCAATCCAGGGCCTGCTCCATAAACTCTATTCACCTAGGAATTGCAACAAACATTATAGCACTGATATGCTGCTCCAAGAGATGCAGACCATGCACCTCTGGTCTAAAACATCATCCATTCTATTTAACAACTAAAGTTTTCAGATCAAAAATTAGACAAATAGATGGGCAAAAAACATAGACAATATTTAGGCCCTAGCCCTTCAAGGTCTGTGAGAACTCAGGACGTGAGAGAACCTCTGCTGTGATATTCTGTAACGAAGTGGCGTCTCAAATTGTCTTATCAAGGAGATTATGGGACACAGAGGAAACATTGATGACGCATAGTGTGCTTAAGAAGAGTCACCTAGAGAGAAAAATTTCTGTCAGGCTTTCACAGAGAGAAAACTGGTCAGCCAATGGCCGTGACTCATCCAGATGGCTGAAACTGACAAAAAAAAAAAAAAAAAAAAAAATGCTGTACATGGTTCCAGGGTAAATCCTGAGGGGATTTGACTTCCTTTATCAGATAGCAAAATTAGATGTTACTTTAACTTGGTCTTAACCATCCAGCAAAAAAGTGTAATCACAAGGTATTGAAAGGTAAAGCTATATTAATATGCTGAGCTATAAAAGGCTCAAGTTGGCAACTTTGGACAATTGCCAGTTGTGCTGGTAATTCACGACTAGTATGGACTACTGGACTGTATTGGGTTATTTTGCTGAATTCAAGTACCTACAATATTGTACTGTCCTCAAGTATGAAAAAATCCTCTAAGGACTTCTCCAAATGCAGCTTCTCTAGCAGCAATGGAACACCCATCTCTGACAAAACAAAACAAAAAAAGTGAATATAAGTAAAGGACTGTTTTGTAATGAAAAAAAAAAAAAAAAAAAATATATATATATATATATATATATATATATATATATATATATACATACAAGATAGGATAGATACACAGCTACTTTCTCTTAGTTCAATGAGATGAAATGTTTGTACTAGTAGTGTTTAGGCAAGATATCATCTCTACCTCTTGTCCTCTGAATAATTACTACAAAGACAACAATATGCAATGTATTAATTATTATAACTGTCTAGCCTGTTTTGAAACTGTTTCATTGCTATTTTATCTTTTTTTCTCATTAAAATGAATAGAAAAGTTTTAAAAACTAAACGGCTGTATTTGAAAAACATATAAATAAATAAAAATAAAAATTTACCCACTCACCAGTTTCCTTCTGTTCTCTGGGCTTCACATGAGCTTCAGAGTTGATCTGTTATAGCTCACTGATTAATTGTACAGTGTTGAATACTTTAATTTGATCTCTGTCCTCTCATAATTTCTCACTGAATGACGATGGAAAACTTAATAGAGAGTTATATAACATTTACAAACTTCTCATCACCCAAAATCTGAACTCAGTATCTTTCAGTGGAGTATTTATCCTCCATTATCTTTACTCCCTGAGACTCTCCATAGTTTCTGTTTCATCTCTGCCCTGTAAACACACTCACCCATGTGCTCTAAAGCTTATTGGCTCTCACCTTCAGCATAGCTTTCATTATTTTTCCTCATCTTCACCAATATTAAAGTTAATATTTTAAAACGCTTAAAATAGTTTCTGACATATACATGAAATACCAACAGCAATAAAATCAATGTCCATCTGTCTCCAACTCAGCACACAGTAAATGATTCAGCCCTTTGTTAGAGTACGTTCATTTTGCTTGTTCTCCACCCACTGAGTCTTAGTGATCCATAGACCTGAGTGTGTGTACCACAGAAGTTTCACAGTTACGTTGGTGCTTTGCACTCTGACATGACCTGTGATTGAAAATTATATCTTCACCTGACAGAGAAGCTTCCTTAAAAAGAAGCACCTTTGGGTGGGTGTTCAACAAAGGACACTTAAGTGCTTAGGAAGTTATGGCACTCGTGACAATTATTTTTATCATTGTTGCTAGACTTAAAATGTAAGCATGACTGAACAGAGAATGTTTCAACCTTTCAAGACTTTGGTTTTTTTCCTTCCCTGACTATGATATAAACCCGTTAGCAAAGAAGAGAAATAATACTTTATCCACTCTGATGTATGTAAGATGCCCTTCCCAGTGGTAGTTCCTATGGTCAGTTGACCCCGCAGATTTCCTAAGAGATGAACAGGCCCTGGAAACAGTATCATGGAGAAACTGTAGAGTGCTCATCATCCAGGAGCAGGTAATCATCTTCCTTTTTAATCTAAAGCCTTTCTTTCTTTTCTTTATTCTGATTCACAATCTTTCCATCACTACCTTTGTCTTGTGAATTCAAGGCTTTTATGCCCCTTTCCAGAGTAGATACAGTATTATCTATTAGGGAGGATTTTACCCTTAGAAAGTCCTCAAAGCCCTATCTGTTTTTCCTAGTACTAAGCAGGGTTTATTTGGGGACCTAAATTCCTGTTTACTCTTCTGAAAATGGAGGTTTCTGTTACCCAGGCTTTTTTTCACATCCCATATGTAGCAATTTGGATTGAGGATATTTCCTATCATAATCTTGTAAAAACCATTAAACAGTCTAGGGCTTCCGTGATATACATTTACTACATTTAAGATGAATCAGACACATAACAGCTGTTTGCACAGATAAGAACTGGATTCTTGAATTTGTTATCTGGTTGTTATGAAGAGATATGGACACAATTATCTCTCTGTTGGGCATTACTTCTGTTTTTCTGACTTTGATGATTGTCTTACATCATAGTCGCAAAAATAGAAGTTTCAAAAGGACAAAAAACTATACAGTATGCTTAAATTTTGAATATAATAATAATAATAAATATAATTGTCAGCATCATAACACTTATTAAGAACTTAGGTGTCCTGTGTTCAACCAAATACCTCATTATCTCCTCACAAAATCCCTGTAAGTTAGATAATATTACTCCCATGCCAAGGCATCTTTAAAACTAAAGCAAGTTTCAGTGCCCTGCAGCTTTTAGTTGCTAAGAAGAACTGTAGTTCTTGATGGATTCAGAAGGAACACATTCCTCATAAGGTACATTTCTCTGAACTTGCTACTGTCAGTTTTTAGTGAGACCTAGGACAACAGAGGGTTCTAAGACAATTCTAGATTGCCATGGAAATTTCTCACCACTGGAGATTTATGATAGGGAAGATGTGATGTACTTAAAGTGATAGCTACAGATGTGGATGGTTCATGATGCCTCCAAGGAGCTTGGAGAAAGGAATCAGAGCACATATTTCTAGGATTTTGAGAAAAACTATGCTCTCTTCCAGAGATGAGTAATCTTTTGAGAAATGGTATCTACTTTGACACTGGATCTCGTTAGAAATTTAATGCTTAACCGTGGGGTGTTTACAAATTAACATAATTTTAGGGCTTTTCATGAGGTTTTATCTAGTCACATGATTGTTTTTGCATAACTGGAAGACATCCTCAAGACATAATAGGCTGGTCTCAAGTCTGAACACAAGAAAAACAGGTATAAAAAGACTCAAATCAGCATAAGTGAGTTGTTGGAGCAGGTGGCTCTGCCTGTGAAAGCTCCCATGTTTGTTACATGTCCTCTCTCAATCCACAGCTACAGCCTTATGAAAAAAATTCACAAGCATTTACCTAAGAATAAAAGCTAAGACTTGTGTTATGCATCACATTGCACACATGCTGACAAAAACGGGAAATAAGTTGCTGCATTATTACACTTGTGGATTTGTTCTCAAAAGAAAATGATGGGAGAAATCCTTCAAGGGGGCCAGATCTCAAGCAGTTCATCCAGTCACCTACTCAGAATGATTTTAAACCAAATTGATCCTGGTTAAGTCAGTCTAAAGGCCGAGGTTCTCTGAGCTCCCCTTCATGGGGAGACTGGCTCTTAGCTAGGGACGTCAAAACAGCACTGGAAAAGAGAGGCACTTGGGTCTTCAAGAGCAGAGGTGCCCAGAGGGCTGGGTCAGAAGCAGGTTGAGCATCCTCAGCATACAACAGAATGCTCATTGCCAGCAGCAACAGCAATAGCTAATATTGCAGTGGTTATGAAATTCTAGACATCCTTCCAAGCCTCTTCACTGTGTCAACTGATTTATTCCTCACCACAGTGTCAGAGGCACATATCATTATTCACATCTAATGGATAAGGAACCTGAGGCATAGAGAGATGGAGAAGCTTGCCCTAGGGTACAGATGGCAGATAGAGTTTGCCTGGATGAAATCAGAGAAGAAATTAAACAGTATTCATGATTAAACAAAAATGCAGATATGAAATACTAGAACCTGTTGGATGCAATGAAAGCTAAGAGGGAGTAAGGAGTGGCGAATTCTCACATCAGGAAAACA
This sequence comes from Myocastor coypus, assembly GCA_004027025.1. Lineage (NCBI taxonomy): Eukaryota > Metazoa > Chordata > Mammalia > Rodentia > Myocastoridae > Myocastor > Myocastor coypus. Next base: position 67,757 of record PVJA010003818.1, on the reverse strand, counting down.
GAATGAACACAAACAACCTAATGCTGCACCTCAAGCTTCTAGAAAAAGAAGAGCAAGTCAAGCCCAAAGCCCAGATAAGGGAGGAATTCACAGCTGAATTCTACAAAAAAAAATTTAGAGAATAAGCTATTTAATGAAATTGAAATGTATACAATAATCTCTAACTCATTCCTGGAAGCAAGTATTACCCTGATACCAAAGGCCAGAGAAAGACTGAAGCAATAAAGATAACACAGGCCATTCTCCCTAACCAACATAGGTGCAAAACTACTCAATAAAATACTAGCAAACAGAATTCAGCAAATCATCAATAAGATTATACACCCCAACCAAGCAGGATTCATCTCAGGAATGAAGGGATGGTTCCATACATGCTAATCAATAAGTGTAATATGCCATGTCAACAGAGTTAAAGAAAGAAATTGCATGACAATCTCAACAGATGCAGAAAAGCATTTTCCAAAATCGAACACCACTTCATGACAAAAAATGACAGAAAATTGGAATAGATGGTCTTTATCACAATCATACTAAATCAACATCATTCCAAACCAGCAATCAGCATCATACTAACTGGACAAAAACAAGTTTTCATTTTAAAATCAGGAACAAGTCAAGTATGTCTACTATTACCACTCGTATTCCATATAGTTTGGAAAACACTATCCAGAGCAATTAGAAAAGAGAGAAATGAAAGGAATAAAGATAGAAAGGAAAAAAGTGAAATTATCATTATGTACAGATGGCATGATACTCTAAAAAGAAAACACCAAAAGATTTACAGACTTAATAAAGAAATTCAGTTTTGTAACCAGATACAAAGTCAAAACTTAAAAATCAATAACATTCCTGTACACAAACAACAAAGCCACTGACAGATAAATTAGGGAAACTATATGCTTCACAAAAGCATCCAAAAAACTTCAATACTTAGGGATCAATCTAACAAAAGTAGTAAGATTAGATAGATAGAGAGATAGATAGATAGATAGATAGATAGATAGATAGATAGACAGGTAGATAAACAGATAGATAGATAGACAGGTAGATAAACAGATAGGAGTGTACATTATGTGATATACTATAATATATATTATAGTATTATATATAATTATACTATTCTGTAAAAGCAGACAAGGGGATATCAGAAAATCAAGACATATTTCTTACTCATTGATAGGAAGAACCAACATAGAGTTATTGGCCATACTCCCAAAAATATTATATAGATTTAATGCAACCCTGATCAAAATACTATTAGCATACCTCACTGAACTAGAGAAAACATTCCTAAGATTCATTTGAAAACAGAAGATACCAAGAGTAACAAAGGCAGTCCTGGGCAACAAAGGAAAGATAGGAGGCATCACAATTCCTGACTTGAAATTATGCTACAAAGCTACTGTGATAAAATCAGCATAGTACTGGCCTGCAGATCAGTGAAACAGATTAGAAAATGAAGATACAACTGCAAACACATTCAGCCACCTTATCTTTGACAAAGGGGCCAAATGTGTCCACTGGAAATATGATAATCTCTTTCATATACTGTGCTGGATAAACTCACTTTCCATGTGACAAAGAAAAAAATTAGAGCCATGTCTATCACCATGCACTAAAATTAAGTCAACTGGATCAAAGATCTACATATTAAAGAAGCACTAAATCTACTGGAAAAGAAAAAAGCTAGAAATCTTGAAGACATAAGTGTTGCCAAAGAGTTCATCAACAAAACCCATACTACATGGGGAGAAAAATCAACCACTGGACTTTTATCTTATCAGAAAGCTTTTGTACATCAAAACAAATCACCAATGAGTGAAAATAAAGCCTACAGACTGGAAAAAGTATAACCAGTGTTCCCTCAGGCAAAAGACTTCTAAGTGCAACACAGAGTAACAGGCATAGAGCAGGTCAGGAGTAGGATAAGTAGCCACAGAGCTTGAAGGGTGGCTTTGGGCAGAGAGGCCCATGTCTTATAGCTGTTGGAGGGAAAGGCATAGATGAATATTCATGAGTCTACTCTGTGCTGGCCAGAGAGACACTTTTGCTCAGAAGTGAGAAGGTATAGTCACATTTTCCTTTTTTTTCTGCTTAGACTTGCCAGAAAGGAGGAACCGCAGAGTAACACAAGACCATTAATCTTTGAGTCTTTTCATCTTTAACCTCCAGAAAACTTTCTTAGAAACCCACTAACCACTACTTCTTCTTTTTGTGACTAGTTCCCTCTGTTGTTTTTTAACTCAGTACACCATATGCAAAATAGCCTTTTCCCAGGTGAAGTTCTAAGGAAACAGTAATTGTTGAAGAGATTTATTAAATACCTACAGCTAAGGGCTAATTAAGAAGAGGGGAAAGGTTAATTTTAAGAGTAGTTCGCGTGGAGAAGTCAATTTACTTCCTTCGCACTACAGAATGGAGAGAGAAAAAAATTGACAACTGTCAGGGAAAGAATAGTTTGAGAACATGATTTCACCTACAAAAGGACAGCAGGGAAGGAAAGAGACCTGGAGGCTCTTGAACTTTTAAAACTTCATTTGGGCTTATTTTTAAAATTTTCATCTTTAAGTATATAGCATGGAAAAAAATTGATGTTTATATCCCACTATGCTTACTTGCAGCAAAACAAAGTTGTTCTCTTGACTGACCCAAAACTTGTAATTTTCTTAAACTATACTTTTTTAAGATTCCAAATAGCCCATTATGGGTTATGTCTAAAAATTTCCCACAAAATCTCATGTATTCACAGGTGAGCTTTTGACATGTAACTGAACCATGGGTATGAGTACTCATCACTGGATTCATCAACTGTGGCTTCATGGGAAGTGAAGCCTGGCAGGAAAAGGAAGGTCATGGTGGGCTTGGCCAAGACATGGAGATACACATGTATGTCCCTCATCTTCCCTTGATCACTCGTTGCTTCCTGCTGCTGGCACACCGTGAGCTATTTCTCCTCTACCATATGTCTTTGTCAGGCTGCCCTGCCTTTGAGTCACCCTGTTTCAGACTGGAACCTCTACAAACTGTGAGCCAAATTAAACCTTTGCTCTGTTAGCTTATGGACATCAAGAATTTTGTCCCAGCAATAAGAAAGTAACTAAGACATGGTCCTTTGCTGTTAGCAATTTCTGAATTTATTTCCCTGTCTAACACCTAATTTTAGAAAATCCAAACCATTAATATACTCTGCTCTTGAGAACACACCCAGACATGTGTCTTGTTTTCACTTTACTCATGGGTATTTCCTCTCTTGATTTCAAACTCAGGTGAAGACTTTGTTTTTTATTTAGAGACATTTCAGTCAAAGTCCTTAGGTCCCCTAACCAGTGGCTAGAAGAGGCACCTTAGTTCATGAATACCTATGCATAGTGTATTAAATAATTTAATGCCATAAACAAAAATGTAAGATGAATAAAATGCAATAATTATCTATAGCACATATGGCACAAAGTGTTAATATTCTCAGTTCATGAGTTTATGTAATTTATCAGGAAAAGAATCCTTCAATCTTTTGAAGCTGTGAAAAATTCTTAATGATTAAAAAAGAAAATTCACAAAAAACAAATCTAAATATAAACAATAATATGTAATTTTTCTTTAATTATTATGAAACTGAGAAAAATCATACCATGCAATACTGGAAATTCCAAAATGTTTTTATGGACTAGATAACATAAAAGATTTCTTATGTAAAGAGGCTTTAAGTTCTAATAATCATTTTCTGAATTTAAATAAATTACGAAGAAACACGTAAAAATCTTATTCCAAATATTTATAAAAAATTTTTAAAATCCCAAAATGGTAGAATGATGAATTTAACATGTTTATATTTACATGGATAAGGTACAAACTTCTAAAGTCTTATTTTAAAAGCATGAAAAGGGCCCAGCGGGATGGTTCAGTGGTCAAAGTGCCTGCTTGGGAAAGCTTGAGAGGTTTCTGGGACCGAGGTTTGATCCCTGGCACCACATGCTGCGTCAGCCCTGCCCTCGGGGCGGGCTGAGCCAGCCATAAAAATGAGTGAATAAACAAAGGTTCTGAAACAAGAAAATAAATAAATAAATAAAATTAAATAAATAAATAAATAAATAAATAAATAAATAAAAGCATGAAAAATGTTCTAGCACACTAAAATGAATAAGTATCTAATTCACTGGCTCTCAAGTGTGTAAAAGTCATAGGAGCTGTGATTTAAATATATGAGTGATTAAATTTTTAAAATGTGTTACAGTAAAAGACATATTGCCTTAATCCCTTATTCTATCATTCTTTGATTTTCTGAAATATTTCTGGATGTCACTTTCCATATTTTTATGGGGCGTGATAAAACATACAGTGAATGTTCTTTTCAAATTCCATCCAACACGAAGGCAGGCTCATAGAAACGTTACAGTGTGTCCTCATTAACTAGGCCTGGCACTGTGTGACTTCTGGCCATTTTCTAAGCCAAATGACCAGGAAAAGTAAATGTTTGGAATCAATTTAAAATACCAAGGCAGCCATCACAGTCCAAAGAGAGACACAAAAGAGGACTTTCATTATAGTTTCAGCAAATAGTAAAAATGAAGGAGTAAGTGTGGTTTTTTAATCATAGTTTTTAGTGTTTTCTTTTTATTATTATTAAGATTGTTAGTCCAATCTAGATGTATATACTGATCAGGTCCACCATCGAGAATTTGTACCTATATATGCTATACCTTGGTACCTCTTCTTGTTTCCATTCCCCTCCCATCCCTTCAGCCCTCCTTCCCTTCCTTATTTACAGAGCCTTGTTTTCATTTTAGCCTTCTTTTTTCATTTCTTTTTTTCCCTTTGCTTCCTTCCTCCCCTCCCTAGTTCTTCTTTCCTTTTGAACAATTTCTTCCTATTTCACAATATCTATTATACATTTTAAGCAACTGAGTTATTTTTAGAGGAATTAACACATAACATCATACTAGAGTGTAGTCTACACTCATTAAGAGTGCTAAAGTTAAAAAATCAGAAAGTGTCAAATGTTAGCAAAGATATAGAGCAACTGTGGCTATCACACACTGCTCATGGGATGTAAAATTATGCAATAATTCTAGCGCAGAATAAGGAAATGACTCAGTATTATACCTGAAGCTACCTGTCAAACAGCAATGCAACCCATAGCTCTTCACAAAGTTTTATATACAGCAAGTTTTATTTTCAATAATGACAAATGAAATAACCCAAAATACCTGTCAGTAGGTAAATAAATCATCAGAATGCAGTATATTCATACAATGGATTTACTCAGCAATAAAAATAAATACATATAAAACAATGTGAATGAATCTCAAGTATTTTTAGTTTCCGGAGGGAAGTCAATACAAAAGGGGCTATGTTTTGCGACTCCATCTCTACATAGTTTTTAAAATTTTTGAAGAAGACACAATGCATTCTATTTTTGCATGAGAAATTAGAGCACTTCTCGCAGCCTGCAACAGTATATACTTATGTCACTGTTTCTGTGGGCTAGAGTGTGAAACTCTTCAGGGGCATCCTTTTCTTAAAGTTGAACAAGGGTGAAATCCAGGCATCAGTAAGCTACTTTTTCATACTGAGGGTGGACTAGGGAATGATCCATCGTCAAGTTCCCTTCTTCAGCTTCCCATCATGTGCCTGAGGTCCTCTTTTCATTAGATGTTGAATGAGAACCATTCTCAGCTCCTAGCAGCTGCCTCTTGATGGGCAGCACAACATGGCAGTGCTTTTCTCCTTTCAGGTAAGTAAGAAAATCCCTCTGGTGCTTCATTTCATTTGAAGGAGTCATCTCCCTACATGGCCACAATGGTAGAGAATCTATGGCACGTGGGCCACAGCAGGCTCTTTTGATCATTGAAAAGTCTAAGAGATGTGAATCACTGCCAGGGTAATAATGCTTTGTGTTAATTCAAAGATAAATAATTAGTAACTTGACCATGGGACTTGTAGTTTATGATAATCAAAAGTCTTGACCACACTAAAGGAAAGAACGTAGAACAAGAATATGAGCCATCAAGGGCAAGAATCTTGATAAATATTTTAGAATTTTAGCCTACTACACAAAAAATTAGTACAAGGGATAGTATACTCTAAAGAGGCGACATCAACAATATGGAAAGTAGAAAAAAATAATAATCAGTTAACGAAGACAACAGGTGCTTCTTTGAAAGGATCAATAAAATGTAAAAGTATTTAACTAGAGATATAAGGGAGGAAAATTTAATACATACATTGCCACTAGTGGGAATGAAAGAAGAGGTAGTGCTATGATACTTCAGACATTAAACATAAGAAAACAAAATGTATGGTAACAAATTTGACAACTATGGGAAACAGATAAATTTCTTTTAAAAATATAATATATCTGCCAGCCCTGCTGCAGGGCATACTGAGATGGGGATTGAGACTGGGCATGGTGGTGCATGCCTGTAATCCCAGCTCTTGAGAGGCTGAACATAGGCGGATCACTACGAGTCTCATCTACCTAGTGAGACCCTGTAGGCCCTGTAGACCCTGTACTAAACTACAAAAAAAAATAAAATAAAATAAAATATCAAAGTTCTCTCTCTCTTTCTCTCTGTCTTTCTCTGTCTCTCACTCCATATATGTAGTTTGAGTGCTATATTATCCAAAATACTTGAGAACAGAAGTGCTGTAGATTATAAATTTTAGAACATTTGAATATGCATAATGAGATATCTTGAAGATACTCCCCAAAAATGACAAGATAGTACAAATTGGAAAATGTAATCTTTTCAAGGCAGAGTTCTGAGACAATGGGATATATGTATTTGCACTGACGTCATGACACACAGAAACATCGATTTTAAGTGCCACACATGTAAACAAATGAGCTAAAACTATTAAATTTCTAGAAGAAATATCTTAATATTTGATTGTACAAGATCTTAAAGAAGACACAGAAAATGTGAGCTATTAAAGGAAAATAATAAATTCCATCAAATTAAAAACTGATAGTCAATAAAATTTAAATGCAGGTCAAAAATTAGGAGAAAGTAATTGGGAAGTATCTATCTGGCAAAATTGTCTTACATCATAAAATTTAAACTGTGAGCTTACTACCTTCTGCTCTTAAGGCCCAATGGTTTCAAAGTTATAATGTTTCATATAGTACCACATGATCAAGGCTAAGAATTTCGGTCATCCCTTCACCAACTCAAAAAAACAAACTGCACTCCCAGTTGGAGAAGAAATCTAAGTAAAAGCAATCCTGTCAGTTTTCCCAAAATTTAAGCACCATGACGTACTTTTGTTTGCTTTTGCTCAGTGATTAGCCTCAATGTTTGTCAGTTAACTGGGAAGTAAATGAGAAGTACATGAGCACGGAGTGGGGTGCTAGCCCCCCATGGGCTTACTGGTTGATGCTCTGTGTCTCTACCTCCACTACCAGCTCAAGTAACAAGGGCCCCTGAGTGAACATGCACTTTGCCATCTGAGTTGTATGAATCACCCGATTTGCTGGTTTGGGGCTGGTGCTTCAATAGATCCAAATAGTGAGTGTTCAAGTTAAGCAGTACCACTGGGCTGCTACAGACAAGGGGAACATTTTATCCAGAACAAAGGAGGGGTTTTGAAGACCATAGCTGCTGCCTGATTGGGAATGTCCTATCTATCTATCTACCTATCTATCTATCTATTTATCTATCCTTCATGTGTTGATCTAATAAGACTACTTTGAAGCTCACTATTCATTAAATAGCATGAATTATTTAAAAATATATTGGTGTATACCGATGAATAAATAGCACATATGTAGACAGTGTTATGGCTGCTATTTAGAAGATCCCTAAAGTCAAATATGGATCTGGAGGAGGGGGACTCAACTGTGGCTGGATCTGGAGTGTGTGGCACTGAGATCAAAGGTGTGTGATTACTGATTAGTTTCGCACAGTTATGGCTAGAATTAATGGTGTGAGTGCTACATTTTCCTTAGAGGAGGGAGCTTTTGTAAAAATTGGGGACAGAAAGAGTGCTAGAGCATTCTTGTCACCTGCCTGATTGCTGTGGACTATTTTTCCCTGGCAAACACTCTTCTCGCGTACCATCCCCTGCCTTAGAGCCAGCCACCAACAGACCAAAACTTCTAAAAACTGTGAGCTAGATAAACCTTTCCTCCTTTAATTTGTGCATTGGGTATTTTGTCCCAGCAATGAGGAAAGAATTTAAGGCAGGTGGAGACACATATTGCTTCATACAGCACTTGGCATTGCTGGAAAGCAAACTTCCTTAGAAGCAGATTTGATGAGGACTTCATACTTTGAGCAGTTTCAACAGTGACTGTGAAACTCACGCAAATAGCATTGAAAGCCTCACAGACAAGAAAAATCATTTTGATGCAAATTGCATACAAAATGATCACTGAGGGAAAAACAAGGGATCGATGAAGCAAAACCAAGACGATGAAAGAAGAGAACCTTGACACAGTTTAGTGGGACGGATTAGAAACTCGCAGCAGACCAAGCCTGAATATCATTTATACATGCTTAAGTCAGCTGTTTAGTAAACTGCATGCAGTTTCCTTTCCCCACCATTGTTTGGTTCGTTTGAATTCTAGTACAGAGAAAAAGCAGAGTAGTGTAGCAGTTGAGGGCACAGACTTCAGAGTTGATAAGATTTAGGTTTAGGTCCTGTTTTTGTTTGCATATGACCTTGGATAGGTCCATCTAGTTCATCCATAAGAAGAAAGGATGATGCCTAGAATTATTTGTGCATTTGCTATAATTCCACACATATAGTCCTTGTGACCAGGGCTAGAGAAGCTCCCCCTCTCTTTCATGGTCCTTGAGGTGAGCCCACTCTTTTAGCAAGAACGCAGCACTTGTTCAGATGCTGCACATCCTGTTCTTACAGAACGCACAGCCCCAGATACAGAAGAAGCGGCAAACCCCTTTGCTCAGCTTCACACCCATGATATGCATGTCCCTGGAGGCAGAGTCTCGGGGAGAAGGCTAAGAGAAGGAGCGAAGAGGGCAGCTGCTCCTACAGTCTCTGTGAGCCTCTCTGGAGAAGGAGCTAGAAGTCTCAGGCTGCAGATACTCAAGAGACATTCTCGTAGTTTCCTATAACATCTTCATAGTCACTCTCTGTCCTGTTCTTCTGCTTTGCAAATTCATCTGCATGTTTCTTCTTCAACTCTGAATAAATGACTACAGGTCCCTGGTGAGAAATCCATAAACAATAAGTACCTAAATATAGATGAAGAGCATAGAAGCCAGAAAGTGAGTGTATGTGACTCACCTTCTCTTCCCGATGCATCCTTGGTGACCTTGCTGTTGGATGGGAATAGTAAAGAAAAGAATTAAACCCATCCACCACTAAGCTATGAGCACATGCCTGAAAAGTTCACGGTGTCTATTCTGTTTGCTACTGCCATGGTGGCAGTGTGGACAGTTAAGAGGAAATTAAATGGCTGTCCTTACAGGAGAAGCAGAAAGTGCCTTCCATGTTCGGCTTATTTTGAGACAACACTTTGATCAAAGACCTCTTGTTGTGTCTGACTGCAACGGCTACCTCCCCTCTCCCCGAGTGACACTTATCTCACCTAGGTCTCCATTTGGATTCTCGATGTCCTGGATCTGGGAATAAATCAAGTTGGCTGTGTCAGGATTTACTGTAAGAAAACAGGAGATATCATGGTTAGCTCTAATCAAGAGCCTACATCCTGGACTCTCCTGAAAAAGTATTGGACTTGGTTGTTCTTCGGTGTGTGGTTAGGCAACAGTGGTGTGAACATGATGGGATCTTTACCAGGCGCAGCACAACTAGAGGTCATTACAAGTTCCCTGCCTTGCTCTGCGGTCTTCTCCCCCTACCTATGTCCCTGCTTTTGTGATGCCATCTTCCATGAGTTCTTAATCAGAGCTGATGCCATTTCCATGTCCTGAACCTTCAGAGCTCTGAACTAAATAAGTTTACTTAGTATCTAGCCTCAGGTATTTTATTATAGCAATGAAAGACAAATTCACCTTCCAAATTCATACCCACTCTTATTCCCACACATAATGCTAGGAATTGTTGTTTAAATTGAAATCAAAGGATCGTGAGCTGTTGTTCAATCCCTTCCTGCTCCTGGATCCTCCTGTGGATTTCCCTGTCCCTGAGGGAGGTCTCACCATTGCTATACACCGGCTGTAGATCCATTAGGGTCAGTGCCTCAAAAGGCATAGACTCTCCCGTGTTGGTTGTGGACGATCTGCATGAGGAAGCCTCCTGAAGTTCATTGAGACTATAACTGTGACAGGAGAAAAGTTAATAGATGAGAGGTATTTATGGGTTACACAGAGTCTCAGGCAAATTGGTATCTACAAAGGCACAGAGCCCAGCATGACTCATGGAAAACTACCATGGCTACTTCTCTATAACGTATTTTTGAAAATATCAGAAGGGATGTTACTTCTGCACTCTCACAGAACTTCTTCATCTTTTGTAAAAAAAAAAACCAGTCTCTTTCAATTTTCTATCTCATATTTCCAAACTCTATTGTAAAAAATCATAAGGACTCCTTATCATTTTTCTAAGTTCATTTATTTGTGCAGTTAATATTGTGAGTTCAACAATGCCAGCAATTGATAATCATTTCCTAAGTAAGCATGTATTATAGCAGTGAAGGGACAACAAATGGAATGAATGGATGGTAGCCCTATGAAAGACAATGTCATGAAGACCTCAGTGATCAGTTCTGCTATACAGCCCAAAAGCAAACAGGCAAATGAATGTAATACACATTCTGCGTCAAACTATGAGTGAAAGTGGTTGTCTAATCATATTTTTGGATTTTTATACAACATGAAAATGTTGGTAGACTGTTAAAATACATTTTTTAAATGTATGTAATTCCATACTAATGTATTGCGGGGATAAATAAATCATAATATTCTGGCAGCACCAGAAACAGAGACCTCACCTAGGTGTCGCTGAGGCAGAAGTTTCTCCTGTAAAATGAACAAAGGAACACTATCGGTGAGGGATTGACATGGAAAAGCGGCTCAGGGTTAGGACATTTTCTCCTAGAAAACAGATTTCACTCTAAGTTCACAGATATAGCAAATGTTGGGGAGTAGCCACGTCCACCTTCTATTCAAGGTTATAGGTTAGGAAGCTAGAGTCTTGAAGGGCATTTGTCCAGAATGACACTTATCCTGAACCATTTAAAAGCTAGGAGTTGGAGCCGGGCGTGGTGGCACACGCCTATAATCCCAGTACTCGGGAGGCTGAGGCAGGAGGATCAGTGGGAGTTCGAGACCAGCCTGGGCTGCACAAGTGAGCTCAAGGCCAGCCTCAACTGCACATGGAGACCCTGTCTCAAAAAAGACAAATAAATAGATAAATAGATAAATAAATAAACAAACAAACAAATAAATAAATAAATGCAAACTAGGATTTGGGGATGGAGAGACAGCTCAACAGTCTAAGTGCCTGCCTGGCACTTTGATTGCCCATATAATGCTAGAAATTTTTTTTTTCAGTTGAGATCAAATGATCCCCAGCATCACACACTGTGCCATCCCTGAGACCCTGAGTATGTCATGCTGCCCAAAAACCAGGGAGTGGTGGGGGCACATCTGTAATCTCAGCAGTGGGCAGCTAAGATAGGAGGTTCACTATGAGTCTGAACTGTATAGAAAGACCCTGTATCAAATAAGTAAATAATTTTAAAGATCTAAGTGGGATAAATAGAAAGCAAATAGGAAAATATCCTTAAGCATAACTATATATATGTTATATGTGAGTAGTGAGTTATGAGTTATACATCAGCACAGACTTGCTGCTCCTGTGGGAAGCTTTTTGAGCCAGCACAGTTTTGCTTAGACACACTCCCTTTGTCTTCTTCTGGGCCCTCAGAGCTCAAGCTCCTGCAGTTTGCTGCCACCTGGAGAAAGAAGCTATGGAACTCACATTGCTATAGCAGATAGAACTCTTTTTTACTTTTTCCTGTGTTACTGCTATTTCTTTCTCATCAAAATTAATTAAAAAATTAAATTAAAAAGAACATATAATATTCAAACTATTGAAAGTGTAAGACCCAAAGATAATGCTAAAAACAAAGGAAAACCATGAAACTGCTCTTGAAAGAATTCCCAACAAATATTGATACATTCCTCAACAGAAGTGTTGTAAACTAAAAGATAACGAAATGATTCATTCAAAGTTCTAAAGGGAAAATGAAAAACAAAAAACAAAAAACAAACAAACAAAAAAATCTGCCACCGAGGCATCTTAAACCGAAAAGTGATCCCTTAGAAATAGTCTTTCTCATAGAAGCAAACACAGGTGTTCATCACCGTTTAGATTGAGCCTTCAAGAAATGTTTAAGGATAGCGGGGAGTTGTTGATATAGCTCAACAGACTAAGTGCCTGCATAGGCAAGCTCAGGGACCGGAGCTCAATTCTCAGTACCACATGCCATGCCAGCCCTTCCATGAAGAGCTGAGCCAACAACTGAGTCTGGGTGTGGTGGCATACATCTGTAATCTCAGCACTTGGGAGGCTGAAAATAGGAGGATCACTACAAGTCTGATAGGTGAAACAAGACCCTGTACATCCTGAACTAAGTACATTAAATAAATAAACAAAAAAATAAAATTCCAATAATATTTTTCACAAGACTAGGAAAAAGTTGTTAAATTCTTATGGATCCAAATCAATCAATCAATGCCAAAACTATCCAAAGCAATCTTTAACAATGAAAAACACACTTGTAGGGGTCAGGGAGATGGCTCAGGGGCACAAGTGCCTGCCTGGCAAGTACAAGGTTGTGAGTTCAATCCCTGGTTCCGCAAAAAAAAAAAAAAAAAAAAAAAAAAAAAAAAAAAAAAAAAAAAAAAAAAAAAAAAAAAAAAAAAAAAAAAAAAAAAAAAAAAAAAAAAAAAAACCCACAGTTGAAGGCACCTTAACACTAATCTTAAAAATATACTATAAACACAGTACTGATATGAAACCAGATCAATAAAAGAGAACTGAAAACCTAGAAATCAATCTATGTTTTACAGCCAAATGATTTTTTGGAGGGGAGGAGAGGGAGTCTCAGAGACTGAACTCGAGACCTTGCACTTGCCAGGCAGGTGCTTACACCACTGAGGCATCTCCCAGCCCAGCCAAATGATTTCTTTACAAAAGTAGCAAAGATATATAATAAAGAATGAACAGTCTCCAACAAACCATGCAGCAGAAAATGGGTATCTATGTACAAAAAAAAAAAAAAAAATAGGTATCTATGTACAAAAAATTAAAGTGGTCCCTATCTTTCATCATATTAATCTAAGTATAAGACCAACAAACAACTTTGAAAATTCTATTAAAAAATTGGGACAATGCCTACAAATACAAACAAAGACAACAAAATTAAAGAAATGGAATTTAATCAAACTATGAAACTTCTGAACAACAAAGAAACCAATCAAAGTGATTTCAAACTTCAGAATTCACCCTATCAGTAGACTAAGAAAAAAAAAAAAAAAAGCCACATTATTACCTTCACCCACATAGGAGAAAGCATTTGGCAAACATGTATTTGTATAAAACCTCTCAGTAAATGAATGATAGAGACTTTTAGCAAGATGCAGAGTATCTTTAAAACTCCACAGATAACAATACTTAACAGTGAAAGGTCATGTCTTCTGCTCAGTATTGTACAGAAGGTTCTAACCAGTGTAGTAAAGCAAGAAACAGCAAGAGAAGATCAGAAAGGAAGGAGTAAAACTCATTATTTGCAGATATCTATACAGCAACTGACAAAATGTACACAGCAGTTACTAGAACTGATGAATATACAAAGAGCAATTGTAAATCTATATACTGGCAACAAACAATCTAAAATAGAAGTTTCAATCTTATTCTCAATATTTTGTCCAAATTTCATTATATTTGATTGTTATTCAAGTATATCAGTTTGTGGTTTATATTTGCAGCCATTATCTATTCATTCGTACAAATGGAAAACATCGTTTTTCATCCTTTTTGTTTTCAGTAGGCGTGGGCCTGGAAGTGGAATTGGAAACAAAACTCTCAGTAGGAGCTTTATTCTACTTCTTTGTTACTACTGCTGATAGGACATGAGTACTAAAATTGGTGCTCTACTACTTGGAAATGAAAAAAAAATGACTTTTGTAGAACGCAACATTCAACTCCAAGTACTTATGACAGGCACAAAAGACGTGTAGACACCCACCTGATGTCCTCTGGGTCCTGAAGTGATGCAGCAAAGCAGCGGTAACCACAAGGCCAAACAACCCCCCAATCACTCCTCCAGTGATAGGACCAGCTCTGTTCCAAGAAATTCCTGAACAGGAAGAACTATACTTGAGTTCCAATGATGAAAACTTTAGATCAAGACAAAAACCATGCAACTGATAGCCAGAAATCTATTGGAGAAGATATTTTCCAGGTTCTGGTATTCTCATTTTAGTTACCTTGTAGGTAATTCGCAATTTTAAAAATGACACGTTAAAAAAAAAAAAAAAAAACATGTTTCCCAGCACCTAAGATTAAAATTTGTTTCCTTCCCCCTTGCTCCAGGAAATCAGTACAGATCTCAAGAAGCCTCAAAGCTTTGGGACATGTATAGAAACTCATTGACATTTTTAGAATTTGTGTTGTCTTTTGGAGAACCATTTTATTGATCGTCACTATGGCTTTAGTGGAGATAGCACTCATTAACCCACCTGTGACATGGAGTGTCATCACCTGACTGCGCTGGGCTCCAAGCCCATTGTCAGCCTCACAGGAGTAGTTTCCAGCATGTTCTGTGTTCAGCAAGAGGTTGAAGGATGCTCCTCCCCCCAAGGGGGCTGGACTGTTCCCCAGAGTGACATTCTCATGGTAAAACCGGTACAAGATTGGTGGAGAGCCTCTCTGGGACTCACAGTAAAGCTCCACTATGTCCCCAGCCACAGCCTGGGCTCGAGGGGACCTGAAGGTGAACACAGGGCAGGACACTGGAACTGAAAGCACATAGTTCATTTATAGTCCTGCATGACTACATATGCAGAGGAACTTCATAAAAGCGTACACCACATAGTTTATTATACTAACATAGACCTAGATTCATGAAAACCTAGATTTGAACCCTGTATCTGCCCGTGTGTGTGTGTGTATGTGTGTGTGTGTGTGTGTGTGTGTGTGTGTGTGAGTGTAATTTTTAAACTTTATTTATTTATGTTATGGCCATCTCAGCCTGCCCCGGGTGTGGGGCTGGTGCAGCATATGGTGCTGGAGGTTGAACCATGGTCCCTGCAGTTGCCTAAGCAGGTGCTTTAGACTGCTGAGCTGTCTCAGCAGCCCTGTATCTGCCCTTTATTGCTCTAAAATCTTGGGTGTTGAACAAATCAGGGCTTTGCTCATATCAGAGAAACACTCTACCACTTAAGTACATATCCTGCCCTATTTATTTTCCAATTTTGAAATGTCTTCCTGAGTTACCCAGGCTGACATTAAACTTGTGATCCTTCTCCTTTGACCTCTCAAGTAACTTGGACTACAGGCTTGCAGCACCACATTTGACTGTAATTTTGATTTTTAAAAGTATAAGTTACCTGAGTCTCAGTTTATTAGTTTGTAAAATGAATATATCAGAAGCCATTGTTGTTAATGCCATGGATGCAGCATGATGTTCTTATTATTGACAGAAATAACTAAACCAAGAGCCATTTCTGAGCAACTGTATTTCTAAATCTTATCCCAAAGACTAAGACTTTCACATATGTCTAAATTAGGACCTCATTACTCTCTATCCAATTACCTTGCTTCATATTTCAACATAGTATTTCATAGCACCTAATATCTACCTACCCATCCATATCTAACCTTCTATCAGTTTGTATATCTGATTACCTTAATAGAATATAAATTCCATTAGAAGAGGGTTTTAACTTGCTCTTTGCTGTATTTCCAGTTTCTGAGGCTTGTGTAAAATGTAACAATTGCCCAATAATTGTTGGCTATACAGAGGACCAGGTTGATCTAGGTTGGCACAAAAATACCAGCAACAATGATTTCATTTTCACTGATGATTATAGAAATAGAACAGCCGGTAAGCAAATGGTGAAACAATCAGGAGATGGAGGGAGAAGAGAGGGATGGTCAGAGAAAAGAGGCAGAGATGCAGCTTGAAGGGAAAGAAGGAAAAGAGGACATTTAGAAGCATTAACATGTGTTATGGATGACCTATGAATGGATGTAGCCATTCATGCACAATGAATGCATCATTATATATTGTAAACAAATACTAATAAAAATATTTTTAAAGACTATAAAATCATTCATGTGGAGTGAAAACTATATGATTTCTGCTTCTGATAAATTGTGAAGAAACTTAATGAGCCAGTCTATGCTCAGGGCACGTTGTGTGCTTTATTGACATGGAAGACTAGGTAAAGACATCAAGTTTTGATTTGCATTAGAGACTGGCTACAGAGGCAGACTGTGGCTATGGGGTCTTTCATTGAGAAGCAATGACTAAGCTTGGAAGCAAGCCACGTTTAGGGTGCAAGGAAGATGACACCGGCTGCCTCATCAAGGTAGAGATGTCATAGCATTGAATGTGTAGTTGCTGCTCAACCTAAGCGCTTAGTTGGAGCTGGGTTCTTCTGCAGACCCTCTGAAATATGCTACCACTAGACAGACTGTGTGCATGCAGAGGGGCTCAGAGATCTTCATTTGGCACTTTGGCAATCTGTCTGTATTTCTGCCTACATGTCTGAACTTCTGCATTTTGGAAGCAGAGACTTCCAACCACTTCCACTGTATACCTTTCATAAGACAGCACCGAACCTCTAGTTCAATATACACATTCCTATCAAATAAGATAAGTCCATGACTAAAAGATACTACCGCTATCTTCAAGTTCAGTGGCATAGTATGCCCACTGGAGTGTGAAATAAAACATGAGAATACAGTAGTACCTCCCTTCACAAAGTTAATTTGTTTTGCAATTCTGGAAAAGGTGGCCATGTTTGTGATTGTACAGAGGAGACATCCATGGTTGTGTGTGTCACCCAATGCAGGGTTCACAAATTTAAAAAAAAAAAAAAAGACAAAATGTTTCCAAATGCTTCTGTTTATGAACCAAATTGTTCACAAGCAAAAACATTCACAAACCAAGATGCCACCAAGGTACTTAAGAGTATTGAACATACATAAATGTTAATAAAGCATTCTTGTTTTTCTAATATTTGCACTGGCAGTTGTCCTCAGGCCAGCTGTCATTTCTGGTGTTGAGAAAGAGGTCCTGTGAAGGTAGGGGTTGCCCTGGGCATACAGAAATGAACAGCAGGTGCTTCATTTGTTTATTCATTCTTAATTTATTGAACTACTTAGCTCAATAAATTGTTTGACTACTTAGGTGGTCTTAGACATTGCTTTATGATAGTGGGGGCTGATAGTGATGATGACTAGTAGTGCTCAGAACGAAAGCCATGATCACTCATAATCTTTACAATACTTTGTACTGAGATTGTAGGATAACCAAAATCCTTTGGTAGTGGTTGGTACATTGTATCACCTTGAGAAGTAAAAGCTTTGGCTGGATCAGTTTAGGAGCTCCCCATTCTAGGGCACTCAGGCCCTTCCCTAGGCAGAGAGGGCCTGCCCTAGAGTGACTCAGCACAAAAAGGTTATAAAAGGGAGTTGAGGAAGAATTCAGCGTGCTACTTTCTCTGAGAAGGTTTAATCTTTGCAGTGCTGTCCCTGCCTCCGAGGCCGCTGCTGCTTCCTTGGAGCAGTCTTTGCAGTGAGCACGGAAGGAAGGGGGAGAGGTTTGATACACACCACAGCTGTTGCCCCTTCCTCTGGTCTTTGTTCTTTTCCACCACCGTGAATTGCTACATTCTGCCCTGGAGCCAGCTGAGTGAGGACCAACACCTCCGCTGTGCACTAAATAAACCTTCCCTTCCTTCATTTTGGATATTGGTTACTTTGGCCCAGCAATGAGTAAAAAGTAGCAGAGGCACTTGTTCATATTGCAAATGAGTCACTCAGTTATTTTGGTAGCAAAGTTCTAAACTAAGAATTCACAGGTAAAGATGAGCTCCATGTATTACTATGAAGAAAGGGTAGCATTTTTCTAGTTAATGATGATCGCATGGATTTTGACAGTGTCCATTCTGATTTTCCTTTTTATACTTTTAGCTGCACTGATGCTGATGTACTCTCTCCTGTGGTAAGTTTGGCTAAAGATCTGTTGTCTATTTTATTGAGTCTTTCAAAGAAATGGTTCTTTTATTAATTGTATGTATTTTTATTGTCAGTTTTATTAATTTCTGTTCTGATTTTTATTATTTTGTTCCTCATAGTAGCTTTGGATTTGGATTGTCCATATTTTCTAGGACCTTGAGGTACATCTTTAGGTTATTTATTTGGGCTGTCCTTTTTTTATTGTTGGTGGATTTTTTTTGTTTGTTTGTTTGTTTGTTGTACCAAGGACTGAATTCAGGACCCTTGTGCTTGTCAGTCTCTCTATTTTTCTGATGTAGGAATTCAGTTGTAAACTTCCTCTCTTAAAACTGTTTTCATTGTTGGCCATAGATCCTGTTGTTGACATTATTCCTTGATGAGAAAAACTGTTTAAGTTTCTTTCTTTCTTTCTTTCTTTCTTTCTTTCTTTCTTTCTTTCTTTCTTTCTTTTCAGAACCAGGGATTGAACTCAGGCCCTTGTGCTTGCCAGGCAAATTCTTATTCTGATGAGGTATCTTCCTAGCCCTGAATAACTATTTAATTTCTTTATTTTTCCTGTGATTCATTGATGATTTGAAAATGCATTGTTTGATCTCTGGGTTTTCATAATTAGTGTCATTTTTTCCACCATTTATCTCTAGTTTCACTGCACTATGATCTGATAATATGCATAGGATAATTTTGGTTCTTTTAAATTTATTTAAGTATGATTTATGGATTAGTTTCTTTTGGAGAAAGTTCTGTGTGCTGCTGAGAAGAATATATATTCTGTAGCTGTTAGGCAGAACAATGTAGATATTACTTAAGTCATTTTGTTCAAAAATGCGGTTCAACTTTGATATTTCCTGTGTGGCTTTTTTGTCTGTTGACCTGTTTGTTTGAGAGAGTGAGGGTTCCAAAATCCCTTACTATAGTATGTACAGTATACTACAATTATTGTTCTGATGTATAGCTGATCCATTATATCCACTAGTGCTTGTTTTGTGAAATTGGGTAAGTCAATCTTTGGTGAATATGAATTTATAATCATTATGTTTTCCTGTTGAATCTTCCCCTTAACCAATATTTAGGCACCTTCCTTGTCTCTTTTAATAAGATTTGACATGAAATTTATTCTCTCTCTCTAACTTCTCTCTGACTTTCTCTCTCTCTGACTTTCTCTCTCTCTCTCTCTCTCTCTCTCTCTCTCTCTCTCTCTCTCTCTCGCTCTGTTCTCTTGCTCTCTCTGTCTTCCTCTCCCTCTCCCCCCTCTGTGCATCATTTAGCACCTGTTGGATCCATTTTCAATTATTAGCTTATTTTTAAAATTTCTTTTATTGATTGCTGCCATTTATTTATTTATTTAATGCATTTAGGGCAGGGGGTACACGATCTACAGGGTCTCACTATGTAGATTGGACTCATAGTGATTCTCCTGTTTACAGCCTCCCAAGCGCTGGGATTACAGGTATGTGTCACCATGCCCAGTCTCAGTCTTGCCAACTCAGTGGGCTCTTGGTGCTGGGCTGGCACCCCAGGCCTGGGGATTGAACCCTGGCTGTTGTGCTCTGCTGAAGCAGGCACTTTAGTCCTCTGAGTATCTTGGATCATATGGTCCCCTGCATCAGTCCTGTCTTCTAGTTCTGATGCTCTCTCTTCAGATTACTTCTGCTCTCCAAAATCCAGTAAAGGTTTTATCTTCTGGATTGCTCTTTTGCACCTTTTCATGTTCTCTATGTACTAAACTTGTCACTCACTCTTTTTGTAATACTTAGTTCAGTTCAGCTAGTTTTTGATTTGTGTTTTCTTTCAACACAGATATGTTGGCCATTTTGTCTATTAAATCCACTCCCTAAACTGAAGACTCCAAAAGAATGAATAAATTTATAGGTACATATAAATTATCAAAACAGAACCAAGATGACAAAGAAATTTGAAAAGTTCAAAAACGGGCAAAGACATTTAGGTAATTTTTTAAATATCCCAACCAAGTTTTTAAAAAAGTAAAATCCAGTAAATTTACCACTGAATTCTACAAGAACTTCAGGAAAGGCCTAATGCAAACACTCCTCAAATTCTTTAATGACACTGAACAATAAGGAGTACTACCAAACTCAGTCCTGGTAGCTAACATTATCCTGAACCAAAACCCAGGCTAAAAAATAATAGAACAATATGACAATGCCATTAAAGAACTAAGATGCAAAACTCATCAAAATACTGGCAAACAGAATGTGACAAATCATCAAAAGATCAGACATAATTAACTAAGCTTTATCTCAAAGATGAAAGGATGGCTCAACTTATGCAAATCAATAAATGTACTACAGGGTGATCACCCACTCAGGACCCCTCTCCTGTTCCTCTCTAGGACAGGAGCTTTCTTTCCCCCAGGATATCTATTCTGCTCATAAAAATGTAGTATATCACATAAACAGAAGCAAGAATAAAAATCACATGATTATCTCAATAGCAACAGAAAATGCCTTTGAAAAATCTAACATGCATTTGTGATAAAACATCTTAAGAAAATTGGTATAGAAGAAACTTGTCTCAATCTGATTTTAAAAATTTACTATAAATATCCTGCCAACCTTATGTTAAGTGAGAAAAAACTAAAACATTTTCCTCTAAAATTAGGAATAAGATAAGTATATCCATGTCCTTTACTCTGTTCAGTGTAATATTGAAGACTTTAGACAGAGAGCAGTTAAGCAAAAGAAGGAAATAAAAAAAGAAGTCAAACTATCCTTATTCAAACATGACATGATCCTGTACATAAAAGACACAAAAATCATCCAAAAGATTCCTAGAACTAATACACAAATTCAGCATTGATGACAGGACACATAATGAGCACAGAAAACCAATAGTGCTACTGCAAATCAATAATAAACTCACTGAAAAAAATAGTAGTAAATAATAGCATTCATAACAACTTCAAGAAAATTAAATATCTAGAAATTTACCTAACCAAGGAAGTGCAAGGCATCTATAATGAAAACTGTAGCATTCTACAAAGGGTGGTCAAAAATACACTGGAAAATTGAAAGATAAGCCCATTCCTGGGTAAGCAGAACCAATATTGTCAAATGGCCATGCTACCAAAACTGATATATACAATGAATAAAGTCCCAATCCAAATACCAACAGGAAAAAAAAAATCCAACAGCAACAGCATTCCTCAGAGAACTAGGGACAACAATCAAAATTCAGATAGATTCAGAAGAGTCCCAGAATGGCAAAAGTAATCTTGTAAAATAAAAGCAAAAGAGGAAGCACCATAACCCTACAGTACGCGTTATATTGTGAACTACAGGTGATGAAACAGTGTGCTACTGGCACAAAAACAAACATGCAGATCAATAGAGCCAAATAAAGGAGGCAGGAACAACAGTAAGCACAGACAGATATCTGGTCCTTGACAACTGAATCAAAAACATACACTGAGAAAAGATAGCCTCTTCAACAAATGTTACTGGCAAACTGGCTATGAACATGCAGAAGACAGAATGTAGATCCATGTCTTCCAAAATGTATGAAAATAATTTAAAACAAATGAAAAACTTAAAATCCATTACCTACATTGGAAAATCCAGTTTAAAACAGAACTTATCAGACCAGCTTAATAGCTCAGTGGATTAAATCACCTGCTTAGACAGAGCACAGAGGCCAGGGTTCCATCCCAGGTGTGCCATGCCGGCCCTGCCCATGGGGCATGCTAAGAGGTGATTAAGACTGAGTGTGGTGGCACACACCTGGAACTACAATCTGATATACATAGTGAGACCCTGTAGACCCTGTAGACCCTGTCCTAAATACAGAAAGAAAGAAAGAAAGAAAGAAAGAAAGAAAGAAAGAAAGAAAGAAAGAAAGAAAGAAAGAAAGAAAAAACAGAAGTTATCTACCAGAAAATAAAATACATAAAACTCTTGAGGACATAGCTATGAGTGAAAACTTTCTAACTAAAACCCCAATTACACAAGAAATAACATGAAGGAGAAGATCATACCACATTCAGAAAAGCTTATTTCCCACTGTTCTGGGATGAGAGAAAGGGAAAAAAGAAGAAAGGAAAAAGGTAGAAAAATAAACATATACATAGGATATCTTGAATAATTATACTGCTAATTTCTACTGGTCTACTGAAAGGAACAGTTAATGCTTAAATTTTCTTCTTTTTTTAATTTTTCTGACCAATTTTGCATGTTTATATCTGGAATCTCAACAACTAATTTGAACACAATGATATGCAATATAACAATCATTGTTGAGTTCCTATCATTTTACTTAGTGAAACTCTGTATAATTTCTAATGTTATTTTTACTATTTATTTGTTTACATAGTTAGACTGGCTCAGGTGGCATTAATGGTGCGTCTGATAAGGCATGTGGAGCTGGGGATTGAACCGTGGTCCCTTGAGCATGACTGGGCTTGTCTTAGAAGGCGCTTAAACAACTGAGCTAACTGGCAAGCCCCTACTATTTACTTTTATTGTCTTTAAAAACAAAAAAGACAGCAAAAAAAATCTTCTGCATAGCAAAGGAAACAACCAACAAGAGTGAAGAGACAAAACTACATTATGGGAAAAAGTTTTGCCAGCTATTGCTCAGAGGACTAATACCTAGAATATCAAAAGAACTCAAAAGAATCAGATCCCCTAAACTGAAAGACTCAATAAAAACGTACCATTCAAATGTATAGACACTTCTAAGAAGAAATAATTCAAGTTGGCAGTAATAACAAACTTCATTAATTAAATTAAAATTAAAACACTGAGATTCCATCTCACTCAAGAAAGACTGTCACCAACGAGTAATATAATACAAATTCTGGTTAGACTTTGGGAAAGAGGAACATTCCTACATTCGTTAATCTTAATATACACTACTGCAACTGCTATGGAAATAATTATGCAAATTTTTTTTCTTATCCCAGGGATTGAACTCAGGACCTTGCACTTGCCAAGCAAGTGCTTATTCTACTTAGCTATTTCCTCAGTCCTTCGAGGTTTCTCAAGAGATTCAAAATAGAAATTCCACTTGACCCAGCTATTTTCTTCTGGGCATTTTCCCAAAACAGATAGGTATACTAAGATATACTATTTCAGTAATCCCTGCTTGCTTGTGTGTATAGCAAAACAAATTTTAGTAGCTAAATCTTGGAAGTGGCTGTATAATGAGACCCTGTAAAGCCTGCACTAGATACAAAAAGAAGGAGGAGGAGGAAGAGGAGAAGAAAAATGAATAAGAAGAAGAAGAAGAAGAAGAAGGAGAAGAAGAAGAAGAGGAAGAGGAAGAGGAAGAGGAAGAGGAGGCCTACACCAAGGCCCAAGGTGTGAGTGAGACTGCCCAGGGCCAGTCCGAAACTCATTCAAACCAGCACCCTAGTCCATCATGTGAGTGGAACTTCATTCATCAGACACACCAGGTATGGAATCCTGCAACAAAACTCCCTACACAGAGGCTAGAGGAAAGATCCACCCAGCTGATCCAAGAGCAGAACATCTTGCCAGAGTACACAGCAGATTCACCTCCAAGGGTTGCATGAGGAAGAAGTGGAGCTAAGGTAAGAACTCAAGCAAAGCTCTACACCAAAGGTCAGAAGACAGTGCTACACAAAATAACAAAAACAAGAAGAAACATATACTCTCAGGCCCCAAGTCCACCCAGAGCTAATGCAGTCGGCAATAGCATAGAAGAAATTGGAAATCACACACCTGAAATCTATGAAATAATAGCATCTGAAGTAAAGAAACAACCGCAGAAAGGTATAGAGGAAATCAGATCAAAAACAATTTCTGAAGTAAAAATGAATAAAAGAAGTACTAAGTTCTTCTAAAGAAGACACTGATATAAAAAAGAGAATTAAAAAATGATGGGATCCTTAAATGAACAATATAGGAAAGAAATAGAATGCATTAAGCAGATTCAAAGAACTTAAATCCTCAATCACAAGCTGGAAAAACCATCTGAATGAAAGTTAAATAGACTTTCAGACTTGAAGACACCACTGCAGCTAGTGAAAAGGTAAGAAAAGATCTCTTAAAAACAACTAGGATGCAGGAAAAAGTAACTCAACATCTGCAACATGATGCAAAGATGAAGAATGTAAGATTAATAGATATCAATGAGAAAGAGTCAATACAGATGATATAAAAAGAATATGGACAGAAGTGATAGCAGAAACTTTCCCAAATATAGGGAAAGCATGTGACATTCAGGTAACCAAAGCATATAGAACTTCAAGTAACATCAATGCAATTAAAACCACACCCAGACATATAACAATTAAGTTCCCAGAAATTCAGCACAGGAACAGTATACTAAAAGCCACTAGAGAAAAGAAGCCGATCGCATTTAAAGGAAAATACATCAGAATAGCAGCAGATTTCTCTTTACAAATCATCAAATCAAGAAGAACATGGAGCAAAGTACCACAAGGCTTGTAGGAAAACAAATCCCAAGCCAGACTGCTATACCCTCAAAAACTCTTTTTCAAGTATAATGGAGAAGTGAAATATTTCTACTACAAAAAACAACTGAAGAATTTCATGATGACAAAACCAGCCCTGCACAGACTACTTGAAGATATTTTAGAGAGGGATCAAAATGGCCACAACTCCATGAATGAGAATGAAAAGAACCCATCACTTAGCACAAGCAATGAAATGCAGGAGAAAAAGTTAAGCAACAGCAGTCTCTCAATTAACCTTTTGTATACGGCAGCAAAATATTTCCATCAGCATATACTACAAATGGACTTCTCCTGCACCCTATGGGTTATTATTCTGTCTGGGTTTACAGGGTGGATGCCAAGGAACTAGCAGTAGCTCAGTCCCACAAGTGACACCTGGCCACCTATAAGCATCATGAACACTGTCCATGTCCACAACATATTAGAACCTTGTGTAATATCCTAGCCTTAAACTGTTAGAAGTGCTAGTCATATATTTTCCATTGCAGTCTTTATGGGTTTTTTGTTTTGTTTTGTTTTGGTTTGGTTTGGTTTTTTCCAGCACCAGGGATTGAACACAGGACCCTGTGTTTGCCAGGGAAGTATTTATTCTACTGAGCTAACTCCCTGGCCCTGCAGTCTTTATGTTATATTTTATTGTTTGTTTGTTTGTTTGTTTTTGTTGTTGTTGTTTTTGCTAAGCCAGGGATTGATATTATATTTTTATTCTTTTATGTTATATTTTATTCTTAGTAATTCTTTACTATCATGAAAACTTTTTCTTAGTTGATATTTTTGTATATATTAACCTACTCAAATTCTAAATGAGTACTCTGAATTGATCATAGATTTGTACATATGATACACAACATTCTGGCCCCTTAGTTGGACTCATGATTTAATTTTAATTTATATTGTCTTGAAGTACTTAATTTAATTATTCATTAACTAATATTGAATTAATTTTCTGAATGTTTAATTTTAATTTTTAAAAAAAGAAAAGAAAAAAAGATTTGAGATATAATTAAATTTTCAATCATTTAAGCAACATCTATTGAACACTATGCATCTTTTCATAGCACTGTATCAGATGCCACTCTTATACACTATACATTTATGCTCTTAAGAAGCCCTAACCCTCTTCAGGAAGAAAATGTTGTATGAACAATAAAATGAAAATAATGAAACAATTCATCTCAGTCAAGATAGGCTGAACATATAACTTTTGAAAACATGTAGTGGTGGTTCATTGGAAAGACTAGTCCAGAGCCAGACACTTGTGCTCAGAGTGCATTTCCTCACAGAGTTAACTCATCTTTGGCAAAGAGAAAAGCAATTCCATGTTGAGAAGTTTTGTCTTTTCAACCATGGTGATGGAACAATTATTTCATGTCCATACAGGAGAAAAAAAAAAGAAAAGGATAATTTACACCTAGTACAAAATATAATTCAAAGTGAACTACATATAGTAAATATAAAATGCACCCTTATAACAGATTTGTCATTCATTTTCTAAAACTTTTCTTTTTCAGTATGGGGGATTGAACTCAGAACCTTGCACTTGCCAGGTAAGTGCTTATTCTACTGAGCTATCTCCCCAGGCCTAAACCATTCTTCAACTTAAGAAGGGTAACCCTTTAAATAAAATATTAATGACTTATACTCTATCAGATTAAAGAACTTCTTCTATATTGAGGAAACCTAAAGTCAATCTTCGGATTTAAAAAAAATGTATTTTCAAAACATACACCTGGCAAAAGACAAACCAAAACATTCAAAGAACTAACACTTTACAATAGGAGAACAAATAACAACTGAAAAAATGAGCAAAAGTGTGAACTGATCACAAAATGCTAAGCCTACAGATAGCAAATAAGTACAGTAAGTCCCTGACTTGAACTGATCACAAAATGCTAAGCCTACAGATAGCAAATAAGTACAGTAAGTCCCTGACTTTCAAAAGAGTTCTGTTCCTGGAGAACACGCATGGCCACTGCTTTATCTCATGCTTCCAGACCTCCGGGGCTCTGACAGAGCACCGTATTAACATACACTATCACTCTGGGCAGTAAGCACACAGCAGCACACCAGGGACCATGTCCAACAGACTCTCGAGCTACTTCTGCAATTTGTTCACATCTGTGAATGTGTGCAATGTGAGGTCCACTAGTGTCTGTGAAAGTTCACAACTCAAATGTCCATTAGTCGGGGACTGACCAGATTTGAGAAGCTGCCTCTCCCTTGTCAGCAGGGAGGTACACAGCAAAATGGGAAGGAGGTATCCTTGCATGTTTACTGAACAGCAAACTTTCCAGAAAGAAAACTAAATAATACTTTTGAAATTATTCTTGTTATAAAATACATACTTATGTTATTTGTTGGAGGCCTCAGTTTACATTGGGGTCTTTTTCCTCAATTTACGTTGTTAAAGAGACATATTTGCAATATTAAAGTCATCAAGTAAAAGCACTCACACAAAAAAAAAACATCCTGGAAGTGGCTAATACATTCATTCATCAACAGATGATGAGATAAACAAAACGTGGCACTCATATGCAAAGACAAACTCGTGTTATTTGTAGAAAAGCGGGATCACCAGGCGTGGTGGCGCACACCTGTAATCCCAGCTCTCGGAAGGCTGAGACAGGAGGATCGGTGCGACTTCGAGACCAGCCTGGGCTACAAAAGTGAGCTCAAGGCCAGCCTGAACTCCATAGTGAGACCCTGTCTCAAAAAGACAAAAAAAAAAAAAAAAAAGAAAGAAAGGAAGGAAGAAAGAAAGAAAGAAAGAAAGAAAGAAAGAAAGAAAGTAAAGTGGGATCACCTTGGGACCATAATGTAAATGAAATCAATCAAATACACAAGGTTAAATTTGACATGGTTTGTCTTAAGTAAGAAGTCCAAAGCACAGATTGTTTAAAGAGCAAAATAAAAAAGATAATAGGACAGAGATGGGAAACGGGAAGGTAACCAGAAGGAAAGTGGGTAGGAGTGGAAGGCGAAGTTAAAACCAGTAACTTACAACCCACTGCGATGATCGGACATTGGATTATGCATACAGCTACTTCCTCTTAGTTTAGTGAGAAGAAATTTGGTTGTACCAGTAATGATTTGAAAAATTATAACACATCCTTGGCTCTGTATAACTAATAAGAGGACAACAATATGCATTGTAGCAAATATTGAAATGTACTAATAATGTGTTTTGAAACTGTCACATTGTTATACATTGTCATTTCTTATTCAAAGTAATTTTTTAAAAGTTTCAATATTAAAATAAAAGAAAACTAGTAAACTGTGTTATATATGTGTACTAATTCCCCACAAATTGGGAATTTAGTCTTTATATGTTAAAAACATATACTCATAAAAACAAAGATAATTTAACAAAGCAAGTTTAATATTTGATCTTGGTAATTTTGCTTTGTATTGTGTTTTGTGTTTGGTGCTCAGTGCTTTTTGATTCTGTAATGCATAGTGTACACTTTTCAAAATTCATTGTCTAATGACCAGGGAGCCGAATAAAGATTAATGCTGGCCAGGCGTGGTGGCTCACACCTGTAATCCCAGAACTCGGAAGGCTGAGGCAGGAGGATTGGTGTGAGTTTGAGACCAGCCTGGGCTACAAAAGTGAGCTCAAGGCCATCCTCAACTGCATAGCAAGACCATGTCTCAAAAAGACAAGAAAAAAAAAAAAGATTAATGCTGGACAGAAGAAGGGGTAGAAAATCATGGCAAGGACAGATCTAGTCATTTTTTCCTGGGCAAAGGAATTCAGAAATAACGATTTCCGGGGGCTGGGGAGATAGTTCCGAGGCACAAGTGCCTGCTGGGCAAGTACAAGGTCGTGAGTTCGAACCCTGGTCCCACAAAAAAAAAAAAGAAATAACGATTTCTGTTGCATGTTTCTTTGTCAGTGACAGCTGAATCAACTTGTGTCTGGTATTTTGGAAAGTCTCTAGGCATCTTTTCAAATGACAGGGAGGAGCATACATGGCTGCTGAAGACACTGATAAATAAAAAAGATGCTGTTAATTACTAAACGTGAAGTCACAAGGAAGAACCCCAGTACTCTAACCCAGAGGCACAGCATGTGAGGAGTTGCTGGTTGTCACTACCCCCAAAACCCAGAGGGCTCTATGGATGGAAGACACAGTCTGATGCACAGCTGGCTTACCTGTGACATTCAGGCTCACTCTGTGGCTGTGCTGGGACCCCAGGCCATTGTCAGCCTCACATGAATATTTTCCAGAATGTTCCTCAGTCAAGGAGAGGCTGAAAAATGCTCCTCCTGCTGAGGGATCTGAGCCATTCGCCAAGGTCACATCCTCGTGATAAAACAAGTACAGGATCGGGGGAGAGCCTCTCGGAACCTGGCAGTGAAGCTCCACCACATCACCCTCCACAGGTGGGATCCTGGGGGCCGTGATGGTGAGGATCGGGCTAGAAACTGGAACTAGAGAACATGAAAGAGCTTTCAGAGAAGAGTCTCTGGGGACTCGAACTATTCACAACCCCGCTCCATGGCCTTATCAAATAACCACAGCCTCTGAGTGCTTCTGTTTCTCACTGACTGCATATTTCTCCCCTAAGAGTCAAAAGAAACAGCCCTAATTCCTGAGAAGCAAAGCAAAGTAATTATTTTTTTTTCCATTACCATCCATCCCTCTCCACCAGTAGCAAAAGTGTTTCCAATTTATTTTGCATCCTTCCGATTGCTTGGCTAGCTTTCACATCTCTGATCCTTCTTCTAAAAGAGCCTCATAGCTGATGAAGACCTTAAACCTTGCCTTGCCGATCAAGGCTGAATAAAAGGAAGCAGGAACTTACTTTTCACAGTGACTGAAATTCTCTTGCTGAGGATGGGGCCATAACCATTGTCAGCTGAACAGTAATATCTCCCTGCCTCATGTTCCATCACTGTGGGCACCTGTAGCTCTGCCAGCTGGGAATTCTGGGTCTTTCTGCCCAGAATCATTCCGTCTCTGTGCCATGAGAAGGTAATAGTCCCTGTGCCCTCTGTTACTGAGCAGATAAGAAGCAGGTTGTGCCCTTCAATCAGCTGTCCCTCTGGAGGCTGAATCCTTAGATCCACATTAGACACAGGCACCCCTAGAAAGAAAAAAGATAAAACATAACAGTCCTAACAGAAGGGACTTTGATGTCAAAGGAAAGCCTGGAGCTGATGCAATAGTCAGGGGCCCAAAGTAGGGAAATGAGGAGTAAATTATGCATAGTTTGCAAAGGGAATGGCACCCCTCCCCACTCACAATTCCCATTCTGGGCAATGTAGACACCAGGTCCAGGATGTGTCTAAAGCTAATGTTGATAAGAGGCACATTTTGTAAACACTTATGAACCTATGATGCAGCAGTGGACCACAGAATGACAGAGGCTACAGTTGCCTCTAGCCTGCAGCAACTTTCCTCAGAATTCAAACCTCACCCCATGTTCTCACATTCTTCTAGGTCATATTCATCTTCTCTTTGGATTATTTAGCTGTGAGATGAGGTCAAGCACAGAGGTCTCTAGAGACCATGTGCTGCCATCAGAGCTTCTGATGATCTGTTGACTCATGTAGCAACTCATCCTGTACATCTTTGGAACTCTCACAAAGTTGGGCCCCTTTCCCTGGTCACTATCCACCATTGCCTAACTTAGACAGGAGAGCATATGTTAGAGTTAAGCCAACAATGAGCCTACCGAGCACAGATCCCATCTACATCCCACCACCCTGGTTTGGGCTCTGCCTTCCTTTCCCCAGCCTCAACTTTGGAAAAGCAGACCTTTGAACACTCACTCTGAACATGTATCTCAGACTTCAGGCTATTTTTTGTGATCCTGGGAGTCGCTGCCTGGCACCAGTAGGACCCTGAATCTTTAGTCTGCATAGAAGGTATCTGGAGCTCCGGAAAGCTGCTACAGCCTGACCCCAGGTCCTGGCCATCTCTGAAGAAGCAGAACTGGAGCTGGATATCTGGCTTCTGTGGAAGGAGCTGGGTCTTGCAGGTCAGGGTCACTGGGCCACCCTCTGTCGGCTGGGGGGGGCTAGCAATGAGCACAGGATGTGGAAAGAGCTCTAGGGAGAACAAATAATCCTTAGGACAGTTAGATACAGAGCTCATGGTGAGTGCACCTGTGTGCGCAGCAACAACCAACAAGAAATAGAGGGGCATCCAGGTGGGACCTGCCTATGGCAGCCCACAAAAGACTTTTCATGAAATCCCCACTGAAAAACATTCACCCTCAATTCCCACAACTTCTTGCCCAAACTTATATCCCACAGGAATCTGTCCATTACCTTGAACTGGGATCTTTAAAGTGTTTGAAGTTTTCTTCTGTGGAAAAAACAAAGATTTTATAGAAGCAGTACAATAATATGTACCGGGGAACATGGAAACTGAATTTATAGTGATGTTATCTAAATTATAAGTATCAATAAGTTGTTTATCTTTGTAGTATTTCTTCTTATATGTGTTCTCTTCTTTCTTCCCTCGACATCTCAGAGTCACATTATCTCCTTCATAGATGGGGTGTGGGGCCTGGAGGATCAGCGAGTCTGCAAAGAGCGGAGAATGAACTCAACTCACGCCTGTTGTTTCTTCCTTCAGTCTCATATCTATCCATAAGAAAAGAACTACAGTCCTTACACATCTGAAAATCTCCTCCACCAATGAGTTCACATCCTCCATGCCATCATATCCTACCTTGCCTTATGAGAGAGAAGTTATTTCCAGAAAATGTTCTTGAGAAATCCTTATGTCTCTAAACGGAAGAGGAATAGTTTCTCTCTTACCACTCTTCAGACATGGACCTCTTTTTGTTTGGCTGCCTCTGGGATGTGGACAGTTGTCTGGGTGGAGGAGATGGGCAAGATAGGGCTGGCCTGCTGCCTTGCCCACTGGAGCCAGCACATCAGGTGCCACCCACGCCCATGTTTCCAACTCTGCCTGCGTTTCCCCATATTACTCAGACTTCAGACACTGCTCAGTAGCTGAACTATCGAGATTTCCCACATCCTTTCCTCACCAGAGGAAAATTCCACATGCACTGGGTCACTGAAAGAGGATCCGGGGGTCTTGCACCGATAGCTCCCAGGTGATTCAATAATGATAGTTTCAGATACTTCTTTCAAATTCTTCTTGTCCTGCCACCAAGATGTTTCTCCACTGGTTTGGGAATGGGAACTCAGGCATTTGAGAGTTATCTTTTCTCCTTTGAATACTGTGGACCATGGCGGATCGAGCAGAATTACAGCTTTTGGAGGTACATCTAAGTGAGAGATAGAACAATAAAGCCTGCTGAAGTGGGGTGAAAACAGCAGGGGAGGAAGGAAGGGGGAGGAGTGGTTTCCTCTGCAGCTGGGAGTTTTCTGGGCTAATTCTCAGCCAGGACTAGCACTAGAAATGGAGCAGAAGGAACACGAAAAGGTGCCTTGGACAGAGTATGTTCCTTCTTTCCCTTGGCTTCACCTAGACAGGAGCAAGTGGATACAGTAAGACTCAGGCTCTTGATGCAGCTGAGAAAATCTCAGGAGATGGGATTTGTCATTGGACACTGTGCGGCCTCAGCACATGGGGTGATTCGCAGTCCATCCGTTCATTCCCACTGCAGTAATGGCGAGCGCAGGAGGTGCCACCAGCGCAGTTTCTAGACACTAGAAAAATCACTCCCTGCTTGCTGCCAACGTTTAATGAACAAGATTCTTTTCACTTTTATTACTTTTGAACTTTGTTCAGGAGAATCTACAGGGAGGCGTCTTACTTCCACTTTCCATTTACACTGGGCACAATCAATAGTTAAGGGGCCTAAAGAGTTGAGATAACTAGAGTTTAGAGACTTGTGTTTATAGTTACAACCGGTTGACTGATGGACCTGAGAAGCTGAAGAATGACAGTGACCTGAGCTCCTTTTGAATGCATGTAAGGATTTTAGGACCTCCTTTTCTGCTCTGCACCAGAGCTATTTCTATTTCCATTGGTAGTGGCACTAGTTTGAGCATAGAAAGGGAGAGGTCTTAGGGAACCAAGATCAGATCTTTTCTCCTCTACACCAGGTTTCTTGCTGATCACGGAGGGTTGGGGCCTAGGAAAGTTAGAGTAGGCCTTGTTTGCCCAACAGTAATGTGTTCCCCTAGAAAAGCAGCACCCTGAAGACTGGCATGTCCCTGGTGCTCTTTGACAAGGTTGGGACAGGACAGGCTATCCTCTGAGTGCCATTAGAAACTCAGTACTCAGAGCCTGAGTGGAACAGAGGCAAAGGGAACCTACCTGTTTGTTCTCTTCCAGGAGCTGTGAAGGAGCCAAGATTCAAAGATTAGCATGGAGTAATGTGTCTCAGATCTTTCAATTAGAAGCTCTACAAGAAATTTTCAAACAAAATAACTATAGCATCTTCTTTACTTTTTCCTCCCCACTCTTTTGCTCCCACTCTATACCACCCAGAGCACCTAAATGACAACAGACAATTTAGACTATAGTTTATGTTATAACCATATAGTGGCTGTGTCCATTATCCCACCTTGCCTCTCTGCTACCTCATGCTTAGTGGGTGCAAACTTGAATATCTCTCTCTCTCTCTCTCTCTCTCTCTCTGTATCTGTTCTTTTGTTCTGTCTCTCTCTCTTTGCCTCTGTCTCTGTGTGTGTGTCTTCCTGTCTCTCTCTCTATGTTTCTCACTGTCTCTCTGTCTTGTTCCTGTCTCTCATTGTCTCTCTATGTCTCTGTTTCTGTCCCTCCATCTCTCTCTCTGTGTGTCTCTGTCTGTCTCAGTCTCTCTGTATCTCTGTCTCTGTCTCTCTGTCTCTCTGTGTTTGTGTCTTTCTCTGTGTATGTCACGTCTGTCTCTGTCTCTCTGTTTGTCTCTGTGTTTCTCTCTGTCTGCCTCAGTCTGTCTCTTTCTGTCTCTGTCACTGTGTTTTACTCTCTCTCCATGTGTCTCTCTTTGTCTCTGTCTCTGTCTCACTCTCTCTCTCTCTCTCTGACTTTGGATTGAACTTAGGATCTTCACAGGGAAGAACATCCTAGCCTTTTTTTGTATTTTATTTTTTGAGGTTTAGCTAAATTGTCCAGGTGAGACACAAATCACCTAACTTTTTTTTTAATTATTATTTTTTAAGAGTAAAAATATGGGGCCCGGCGGGATGGCTCAGTGGTCTAAAGCGCCTGCTTGGGGAAGCTTGGGCGCCTTCAGGGACCGCGGTTCGATCCCCGGCACCACATGCTGCGCCAGCCCTGCCCTCGGGGTGGGCTGAGCCGGCCATAAAAATGAGTGAATAAACAAAGGTTCTGAAACAAGAAAAAAGTAAAATAAAATAAAAATAACAATAAAATCTTTAAAAAAAAAAAGAGTAAAAATAGCAGAAACAAAAATATAAAAAAGTAACAAGTAAAAGTATATATAGTACAGAATTTCAAAACAAGAAAAATTTAACAATGATTGCATTACATATTTTCATCATCAAGTGAGTACAGATCAACAGATATAGGTATGTAAGACTATCAAACAATTAAACATTAACATTTTCAATAAACATTAATTTTTTAACTCTTCTAAATGCATTTTGTATTTAAGTCACTCTTCTAAAAAAAAAATTATAGCGGTTGAGAATGCAAAAAACACAAGGTCCTGAGAATGATTCCTGGTACAGCCCAAAATTTATTTATTTATTTCTTCTTTTGAGTTCTTACACTAGGGAAAATATATGATATTTGAATATAGGTCTGATTTATTTCACTTATGAGTATACGTTCAAGATACATCCATTTATATATGAAGTCTTCTAGTTTATCATTCCTTATAGCTGAGTAATATTCCATTTTATGAAAATACCATATCTTTTTCAACCATTCTTCAGATGATGGGCATTTTGGTTGTTTCCAAGATTTGGCTATTATAAATTGGGCTGCTATAAACATAGGTGCACAGATATCACTATGATGTGATATTTTCAGTTCTTCTGGGAAAATTCCCAGTAGGGGGATAGCTGGATTGAATGGGATTTCCAGCTCTAGTTTTTTAAGGAGTTTCCACACTGCTTTCCATAATGGCTGCACCACTCTGCATTCCCACCAGCAGTGGAGAAGCGTTCCTTTTTCCCCCACAGCCTCTCCAACATTTCTTGTTGATTTCTTTATAGCAGCCATTCTTTCTGGGGTGAGATGGTCTCTAAGTGTTGTTTTGATTTGCTGTTCATGAACAGCTAGTGATATGGAGCATTTCTTCATGTAACAAATCACTTAACTTTTTAAAGTCAGTGTTATCTGAAAAATTATTTAGTTTGAAATTTTAGGATGGAAGAATATAGAGTTACAATTTGGCAGGAATAACAGTCCACATCTCCAATGGGATAAGAAGAACAAAAAGAAACAACAACAACAAAAAAAAAATAATAATAATAACAAGAGGGATGAGAAGACAAGGGCTCGGTTTACTCTGATGCTTGCATTTGGAGACTTGGGGTAGCTTAGGAACCCCAGCTCTGCTCACTGCCCATCTCTTGAGATCTGTCCCTGCACCGAGGGTGGTGAATAAAGAGACAGCATCTGGCTTTTCCCTGGGTCACTTTAGGAGCTGAGGGTGCCATTCCAGATCAGCCCAGCTACTCACCCAGCATCAGCAGGAGCGTCCACAGACATGTGAGGACCCAACAGAGTTGAGGGCAGGACATGCTAGCCTCAGCAAGTCAGGCTTATCTGCCAAAGAAGGAGGTTGGTAGGGCACTCCTCAGATAAGAGCTGCAAAAAGTAGAAAAGGGAAGCGGAAGAACTCGGTGCTATGTCACCCCTTGGGTGCTGACAGCGCGACCAAGGCCACCCTTGGGAGCGTATTTCAGCCCTGCTGCTTTCTGCTGCTGTCATCTTCTAACAGCCCTGCTCTCTCAGAAGGAGCACCTCCGAGGCTGTGCCTGACTGAGTTCTCTGGAAATGTCAAGCTGCAGGTTTTCTCATATTCAAATAATCTACTCCTTGGTTTTTTTGTTTTGTTTTGTTTTGTTTTTGTTTTCGAAGAGAAAACCCCTTGGTTAACAAATGCATACATGGCCTCTGGTTCCCACGTGGGTCTTCTACCACAGCCATGCTCAGTTAATGTGGAACTTCACTGTGATTTCTGCTGTGAGCCACACCCAGCCAGCGTATCACAGCAGGTGCAAAAGCCTTTTTCAGAAGCCGGGCGTGGTGGCGCTCGCCTGTAATCCCTGCGCTTGGGAGGTTGAGGCAAGAGGATTGGTGCAAGTTCGAGACCAGCCTGGGCTACAAAAGTGAGCTCAAGGCCAGCCTAAACTGCATAGTGAGACCCAATCTCAAAAAGACAAAAAAAAAAAAAAAAAAAAGCCTTTTTCAGATTTGCATACGTTGGCACAAAGGTCATCAACGGGGAAAATCATAGAAATTTGCAGATAGCAAGAAAGCTGCCTCTGAGGTCCCCTGAGATCTGTGCAAATTAGGAGATAAATAAGCACACAAATGGGAAAAGCCCTAGTTTTAAAGTCAGCATTATTTTACTGTTATTTTAGAAAGGCTTTCTCTCACCTTGCAATCAAGGAAATTCCACCCCACTATTTTCCAGTGCACATCCTATGTGATACTCTCTCAGTTTTTATCAGAACCGGTAATTATTTTCTCTGTGGTCTTCCTTGTTTGTGTTTCTTATTTTCCACTAATATGTAAGGGCCTATGTCTGACTTCTCCACCGTCGCATCCCTGGAGCCTCTCACAGTGCTTTCTTTAACTTAGGCATCCTGTAAATATATGTTGAGGACCTGCTGAATGGGGTATGAAATACTCTGTACTGGTTGCTTAATTGTCATTTTCCTTTACTCTTAGTCCTCTAAGGAGTCTTTAAATGTTTCTTCTAGTTACTCTTCTCTTTCACGAAATTTTAATATCACAAATGTGTGTGTATTTGTGCACCATATGTATAATTTATGTTTTACGCATAAGAAAAGCAAGGATGATGTGCCTTCTCGTTAATTCTTGCCTCTTCTCTTGTGACATCAGCACCATGGGAATACATGTTCTTGACATACAGAGAGAGCCTTCTCAGCAAAGCAAATACCAGGACAGAAAATTGTGAGCATTCAGGACACCTTTACATTGAGGTGGAAGATGACTGCAACCAATGACTCCTTTGTGTAGTTACATAATGTCGATTTCTCTGGTGATGCTGAAGGATCACACAGGCTGGAAGAACGGTCTGGTCTGTTCTCCACTGTGCTACAAATGCCTGTTACTTGCCAATTCCTTGATAGGCATGTGCTCCATGAGCGAACAGTTAGTGAACAATACATGGCAGGATAGCAACAGAAAAAGATCAGATAATTATATGACAGATTTTCCTCCAGTATTCTAGAAAAGAGGTACTGGTTGCATCTGTTCATTTATATGAAATTAAACCGTGCTTTAAAATTGTGCTGGTTCGGGGCCTGGCAGGATGGCTCAGTGGTCTAAAGCGCCTGCTTGGGGAAGCTTGGGAGGCTTCAGGGACTGCGGTTCGATCCCCGGCACCACATGCTGCGCCAGCCCTGTCCTCGGGGCGGGCTGAGCCGGCCATGAAAATGAGTGAATAAACAAACAAGGGTTCTGAAACAAGAATAAAAATAATAAATAAAATAAAAAATTATTTAAAAAAATAAATAATTAATTAAAAAATAAAATTGTGCTGGTTCATCTGCAGTGCAGTCATTGTCAACTACAGAGCAGGAGTATGATTTCTGACCTCGCGAGTTTGGTCTCGTTTTTCTTCTCATGTGTGTCAATGGTACTTTTAATTCCTTTGCTACAGAGCTCCCTTCGAAAAATGCATATATCTGTAATTAAAGAAATTTCTCCGACTCACTTATGATGGTGCGATACGCAGCACAGCCATCAACAAAAGCAAGGTTCAGTTGCATACGGATCGCTTGGAGATGTAAGGTGTCGCAGGAAGACTCGCTCTGAGCATGCGCAGATGCAAGTTTATTTCTTGGTAAAAGGTGTAGATATTAATCATTACTAGAGGTTGTTGCCTACAGTTGGAAAGAGATATCCATAAAGCAGCTTTTGGAATGTGATTGTTCATGTGAAGCTGAAAATACATCAGTTTTTACCTCCTTGTAAGGCAGCAAGTAGGCCTTCGTTTCCATTATAATTTAAGCAGTGAGCACAAAGCCTGACAGTTTCTGTAGTATTAAGGGGAAATATGCTTTCTTTCTTTCTCCCTTTTTTTTTTTTTTTTTTGGTGATACTGGGGAGATTGACCTCAGGAGTTGTGCTTGCCAGGCAAGCACTTATTCTACTGAGCTATCTCTCCAGCCCTATTTTTACTTTATGGGACCAGGATTTGAACTCACAACCTTGCACTTGCCAGGCAGGCACTTGTGCCACGGAGCTATCTCCTCAGCCCTTGAAAAGAGGAAATATGAAGCGCCCAGTTAAGTTTGAATTTCAGCTAAAAAAAATAGTGTGTGTGTGTGTGTGTGTGTGTGTGCATGTGTGTGTGTGTGCGTGCGCACGCGCGCGCATGCATATGTGATACAAAGGACTGAACTCAGGACTTTGCACTTGCCAGGCAGGCATTTATTTTACTGAGCTAATCATTCTCCCTGGCCCAATAATTTTATTATAATTTTGTCAAAATATTTTTAATCTAGCTCCCCCATGCCTATTTTTTTATGTCTTGATCCAAGATAGTTCAGGCTGGCCTTGAATTCACTATGTAGCCCAGGTTGGCCTTGAACTAGCAGCAACCCTCTTATTTTTAACTAGTATATGTTTGTGATATCACATCTTGATTCTTCTTATTGTTTGGGATATACTTAGACTAAAAAAAAATGTCATTGTTTATCTAAACTTCAAATATGACCAGGCAACCTGTATTTTTATTATATCTAATACCAATAACTGAACAGTCACTTTTAATTTGAATAATTGCATTAAAGAATGATGGGAAGGATTCTGGCTTCATATTTTTCTGCACCTCCTTAACCCAGCCTAATCTGGGAAGTGGGAAGTGCCTTGTTTGCTTTGTAAATTCAGGAGAATGAATAAAACAGGCTCCACTTAGCTCTAAGCTCTTCCTTCCCACTGAACACAATCCTGCTAATAGACAGGTGTGTTAACAAAAACTTCCACTGCACTGGGGAAGTCTACAGTGAGGGAGCAGGTGCCAGAGATACAAGCAACTGGGCTATGGCCTTAGATATAAGAGAAACAGAAATAAAGAAACAAATATGTGAGAACCATGCAATATAAGAAGAGACTGACAATGGGACCAGCCTCTCTGGCTCTCAGCCTTAGGTTTTAGTAGAATAGGGCATTTTGTAGATTGAGGAGACTAAGACTAAGCTAACTTATTTTTTTACATTTTAATAGATTATATTCGCTATCAATTTTTAAATTTGATTTTGTCTTATTTTAAAGAGTAAAAAAAAAAAAAAAGCAAAAACAAATGCCAAAAACAAAGAAACAGAATAACACACAGCAATACACATGCTACAGATTTGCAAAACAAGAATAGCAAATTAATGATGGTTGTTATAGTACATATTTTTGTCAAATCTGTCACTCAGATTAACAGATATAGGTATGCAAGTTTGGGCAAATAATTGAACATTAACGCTTCCTTTCAATACATTTTAGGGGAGTTTTTTTCTAACTTTTAAACTTAATTACTGGGCCTGGCGGGATGGCTCAGTGGTCTAAAGCGCCTGCTTGGGAAAGCTTGGGCAGCTTCAGGGACCGCGGTTCGATCCCCGGCACCACATGCTGCGCCAGCCCTGCCCTCAGGGCGGGGTGAACCGGCCATAAAAATGAGTGAATAAACAAAGATTCTGAAACAAGAAAAAATTAATAAAATAAACTTAATTACTGAGCCTATGCAAGAAACCTGTGGCTTCAAGGCCCATGGTTTTGTGACATCACAGGGTAACATGTGCTGGTGGTACTTTGGTTCACAGGCTGTTCACAGGAATTCTTTAAGCATTTTCTCACTTTGAACCCAGAGGACATCATGAGTTTGGGAATGGTCTTTTATTTTTGTTCAATGGCTGTTTCTATAATGGTAGGGCTGAGGTGGAGCTAGACCCATGGAGAGCATTAAGTAAAAAGCACAGGGCCTCCTGCAAGATGTTTAGAAAGCTATGAAGGCCTCTGTAAGCAGGGATGGATGAGGTACCAGTCAGCCCCTAGACAACTTGAATGGCTGCAAGAGCTGCCTCACCACAGAAACCTGGGAGCTGCAAGCTAGCTCAACAAAGGCCTTAGCTACTTTTCCAGGTAGTCAATGCTGAAGCACAGTTAAGAAAAGTGCAGTTCTTCATAACTTCTGTAGGCACTACTGACTGGGATGAGTGTAATGTTTTGTCACAGCTGAATGCATCTCTGTTATTGTCTGCAGGAAGAATAACAGCTGAAACCACCCTAGCTCCATCCAGACGTGGAATACTTATTGGTTGAGATTAACCAGAATATGAAATCCAGGGCCACAGTCTGCCATGGTAGTGCACACCTGGATCTCAGCACTTGGGACACTGAGGCAGAAGGATAGCTGTGAGCTTTTTGGTCTGAGAGACCAAAAAAAGAAAGAAAAGGAAATCGAGGGCCAGGGTTGTTTTGACTTCTTTTGATTTTTAATTCTTGTTAATAGAGGATGTAACTAAGCATTGAACCAATACAATTAAAAACCATTCTACTTGTGAAAGCTTCTGCAGTTGGACTTAGAGGACCTAAATATATATATATATATATATATATATATATATATATATATATATATATATATGCTCTCACTGGCCAGAGCAAATCTTGCAAACACAGAATTAAACAACTGGGGGACTGAACCAGCTATTATTGTGTTTCTCCTTTTTTGCAGATATCGGGTCACATCCATGTGTAACTTTTTTACATACATTTGCTATATTCAGCAAGGGCTTGTAAAGCAGCAGGTTGTTGGCCAGATCTTTTGGAATCCATGCAGTTGAGAAAAGAGATGTCACTGGCAAAGCTGGCTTATCTCAAAGAGGAGCACTGATGCACCGTGTGTGATCACACACAAAACCTCGTGAACAACTGGAAAAGGGCTGAAAATTATTATGGTTACTCAATATTTATTTATAAAAAGTGAGTCTAAGACTTTTCCTTCTTCTTGCAAATTACACTGAGAAGTACTGTGATTTTTTTTCAACAGGTCTATGCTGCGTTTGCCTACTCTTTAGCTGGACGGATATGAAGAATTAGAGGTGCAGTCGTGATTATAATTTATAGATGTGAAACTCAATAAAGAAAGAAAAGGAAGAAAAAAATTAAGACCTTATTCGTATTTGAAAGTGTTAGGAATTTTGCTTACAGAGGGATTCAATCTTTGAACCTCAGTTTGTTCCTAGGGATTTTAAGAACAGGAGTTTGCAAAAAATTTTTCAACATTGTCACTTTGCTATCAGAGGATCTTATGTTATTGTTTGTTATTATTATAGGATTTTGTGCTGTTCTTCATTTAATCTCATTAGAAAATCTCTGAACTAACCAAATCATACCTAAAATTTGGGATTAGAATTTTAATTATAGCAAATTTTTCGCCTTGGATCGCAAATAGTATTGGTGTTCCATAATATATTTACCTCCCTCTTTTCTCCCTGTATTTATTTTATTCCTTCCTTCTCCCTTTGTGATTCACAAAGCTCATAATAATGCTCTGTCTTAGGGTTCACAGTTCTTTGAGAGTCAAAATGGTGAACCACCTATACCTGACTTTATTTCCACATGCAATGGGCATGTAATGATTTAGATGAAAAAGTCTGAAGTAACCCAGGTAAACGATTCAGGGTTTATTTTATTGCCCAGAGTCTGAAGGCATTTGACCCCTTTTTTATAGTAGAATCCTTTTCAGGTCAGGAGCCTCCTGAAAACTGCCGAAAGCTTTGTAAATAGGCAAGGGTTCGCAGGAAACTTTCTAAACAAGGAGAGAAGAAACCCTGGGACAGAACTCTCATGGGGGCGAATATTTAAGGGAGCACTACTGGTGGAAGAGGGGCAGAAGAGGGGATGGTGTGGGGAGAAGAGGTGTTATGAAAGCCTCTTCTGACTTCTACCCCTGCCCCCTTGCCCAGTTCGCACCTTCCCAACTTTCAAATTAAACTGAATTAACCTTCTGCTTTCCACACGAAATAGAAAAATGTGATGGAAACTCGCTCAATTTCATGCTGTCAAATCTAGTCATTCATGAATCTGGGTTGATTCATGCCTGCCAACAAGGACTGTTGACAGACAGGGCATTTCCTCTTCTAGGACTAGTGTAGCCCCCTGAGATGTGGATCACGAGCTCATCTGCATTTGTACTGGCTGAGCTGTTGACTCTCTTTCTCACTCATATCTTCAGGTGTTTCCTCCCCATTCCTTCGGTCAGCGTTCATAGTTGCATACTTCTGCATTTCAAAGAAGACACCATCTTTCTAACCTGAACATACTGAAGCTCGAAACTTCAAAGATTTAGGAGCCAGATTCAAGTCCCATTTTTGTCCCTTTTCCCCTGTGTGATCTTTGGCAAGTTATCGGATCTCTATGTCCCCTAAGATCATCATCTCTAAAATGGGCATACTAGGAACTAACACAGAGGAAATATTTTATATGCATTAGACTTCATTATTGTCATTCTAGTGTTCTTTATATACAAACTTGATGAATCCCTGAGTTCACATTAACCTCATTCTCTCCAGCTACTCAGGCTTTCAGTCTATTTGCAGATTTTCTTCATAAATTCCATACTTTCTGGGATTTAAAGTGCAATGATAGCAACTCTTTAAAAAAAAAAAAAAAACAGATTTAATTTCTTCATTCACTGAAGCTTTCTTCACTTTTGGGTTCCACGACACGATCCTTTCTGCCTTTTCCTCCTATGTCTCCTTCGGTTCCTTGTCCGATCCTTTGCAGCACCTTCTCCTATCCCACCTCATCCCACCTTTGTGCCCATTTGTCCTTTTGTCTCCCTCACTCAGAGCATTTAATTATCACATTGTTGAACATACATCCTTCCTTACTCTGGAGCCGAGGTCGACATATCCAACATGCACTAAGCATTGTCCTCCAGCGGTCTTAACTGGCTTCTCCAAGCTCACAAAACATTTTGGAAATAATCTTTCTTTTTAACCACATCTGTTTTCTTCATGTTCCCAGCCCTGTCTCCTCCAAAGCTTAGACAAAGACTCAACATCTCTCTTCTCATTTCCAGCTCTATTACTGTACTCTGAGAAAAATTGCTAGTGCTGATTTTGACTCATTTCACTTCCTGTCGGGACCCTAGTGCAACCTGCTACTATCAATCTGTTATTTCTAAAGAAGTGTCTTTATTTCCTGTTTGTAATACACATACAACAGTACACAAAATAAAAGCATTTCATCTAATAAATTATTAGAAGGGCAGGCCAGATAGCTCAGCAGATGAAAGCACCTGCTTAGGCAGATGCAGGGACCAGGGTTCAATCCCCAGCATGCCCAGTGCCAGCTGTTCCACTGGGGCAGACTGAGAGGGCAATTGAGATTGGGCATGGTAGCATGCACCTGTAATCTCAGTGTTTGGGACACTGAAAACAAGAGAATCACTATGACTCCAATCTATGTAGTGAGATCCAGTAAATCCTGTACTAAAAATATTTTTTAAATCAATTAATTAAAAAATAAATTATTGAAAAACAATCACTCATGTAATCACCACTAAGATCAAGATATAGAACAAGGAGACACCCACTCAGGACTTCCCTCCTGTCTCTCTCTCTCAGACAGGAGCTTTCTTTCTCTCAATAAATATGTTCTGCTCATTAAAAAAATTAAAAATTAAAATTAAAAAATAGGACATTACCAGATCCCTAGAAGTCTTGAATATCTCGTCTCTCAACTTCCTTATTTTCTATATTTTAGCTTGTATAATCACTTATTCATTTTGCATTAGTTTTTTTTCCTGTTTTTGGAGTTTTATAGTTACACATCAAACTGTTTTCTTGGTTTCTTTCATCCAGCATTATGTTTGGGAAATTTATCGGTTCATTTATCCTAGGTTGTCATTTTTATTGCTATATGAAGTTCTATTATATCAACATGTCCCTATTTTATTTATCCATTTCACTATTTATGGCTACTTGAGTAGATTCAAGTCTTTAATATTTAGAGATATTATCAACATTTTGGGATATGTTTTAGCATTTATTTATGCAGAAATTTAATTATCGGGTTATAGGGTAATATATATGTATGTCAGCTTCAGTACATATTGCCAAAACTTTTTCCAATTTACATTCTTGCTGCTCTGCTTAAATTTAGTCATTCTCATTCATATCTAGAGGTATTCTGTCGTGATTTTATTTTGTATTTCTTTCATTATTACAGAGATTGGCCACACTTCCATAGGCCTAGCGTCTTGGATTTTCTCTTTGGTGAAATACTTCATCATTTTTCTACTGGG
Organism: Myocastor coypus; assembly: GCA_004027025.1. Classification (NCBI taxonomy): domain Eukaryota; kingdom Metazoa; phylum Chordata; class Mammalia; order Rodentia; family Myocastoridae; genus Myocastor; species Myocastor coypus. The sequence goes on along the minus strand of PVJA010003818.1, from coordinate 23,713 downwards.
TCACCTATCTTTTCTCTATGGATCTTATGAGGATTTACAGCTGGATAGAAATCAATTGCGAAGTTTGTGTAATGTGAAAGTCTTCTCTCATTGTGGAGCTTAAATTTGCACTATCTTTCTCATGGCGGTGAGTAAACAGAAGCTCTGAATTTTAATTCAGCCAAGCCTATCAATCTTTTCCTTTATTTTTACTGTCTCATTTAAAAATTTTTCTCTATTCTGAATGATGAAGATGTATTAAATTCTCATCTAAAAATCTGTTCTGCTTTTCAGTTTTTTAATCCACTTGGAATAAATTTTTTGTTTTTATTTCAGTGTGGAGTAAGGAAGAGATTAAAATGTATTTTATTTCCATCTGTATGTCTAATTGTCACAGAAACAGTTATAGAATCATTTATAGAAAGCTCATCTATTCTCTGTTACTGTACTATTTATAACTAATAAAAGATACAAATAAGTGGGGATTTGTACACAGTTGCATTGGTTTCTGGATTCTCTACAAGGCTGCATTAGTTGATTTGTCTACCCTTGAGTCTATTAGGTATGTTTCATTTCTGCATACTTTGGTGGTACAGGAGATTTAGCACAGGGCCCTGCACATTCTAGGCCCTAGCATGGATGCCATAATCCTGAGATACACCCCCACACCCTACTTTTCTCCTTATCATAATAGCAAACGGCCTTTTAGTTTCATGAAGTCCTTCTACCTTGTTCTGTTTGAGTCAAAAAACTTTCTTGATGTTTTTTACACTTTTTCATCTATGTTTGCACACTAGTTTTTTTTTTTTGTATGTTTAACTTAAACTTATTTTTATACTGGATGTGGTCATGCATGTCTACAACCTTAGATCAGGAGGTTGAAGCAGAAAGATCACTGAGAGTTGAAGGCCACCCTTTGGTTACATGATAAGACTGTCTCAAAAAAAGAAAGTTAATGTACTTTCATAAATGATACAAGTTTATTAGATACAATTAAATTTAAAATTGACCTCTTAAATTCCATTAAAAATGAACAAAAAAAATGTTAAGATTGTGATTTCATTAAATCAATAGATCAATATACGGAATCTGAGGTTCTTATTATATTGAAAACTCCAGTTAGTTAATATGGTATGTTTCTCCACTTATAGGTTTTATTTCATCTTCTCTTCTAAGTATTATTGTTGATATAATACAAGGCTGTTAACTATAATTGCATCCCAGGAAAGTGCTCTAACACTGAGCTATACCCCTAGTCCACAATTTATTATTAAGTATGTATTTGCTGTGCTGAAAATCATATTCATGTCCTTTTTATTTTTTTGTTGTGAAAAAAGGCATCTACTGATTTTTGTATGTTGGGTTTTTAATCCAATAACTGAATTCTTGTGTTACTATCAGAACTTACTTACCTATTATTCTGGCATTCTGATCAATGCAACCACATCATTTCTGAATAAGACTTCCTCTTCTTCTTCTTCTTCTTCTTCTTCTTCTTCTTCTTCTTCTTCTTCTTCTTCTTCTTCTTCTTCTTCCTCCTCCTCTTCCTCCTCCTCCTCCTCCTCCTCCTCCTCCTCCTCCTCCTCTTCTTCTTCTCCCCTCTCCATGCAATCTTTGCATTTTTTTATTACTTCTTTTTTGCAAGGAAAAAGATCCTATGGAATGCTAGTCAGAGCCCTGTGTAGTTTTAGAACTATGGGAATATTTGCAATTTTTTCTATTTTTCCTTTAATGTAAACATCTATTATTTTTCTTAAAGAAGTTCCTTTCCATTTATTAATCTTATAATTTTTTCTTTCCCTAAGTGTTCTAGTTGGGTTTGGAATTAAAACAATCTTTGCCTAATGAAATGGTTTCTGAAATGTACTATTTTTTCAAATTATTTCTAAGTATTTGTGTAAATTTGCTATTATTTCTTTCAAATTATTTGATAAAATCAGAAAAGCTATTTGGGACTAAAGTTTTTATGGGAAACTAACTACTTGCTCAATTTCTTTAATAGCTACAAAACCATTTAAGTATTCTACTTCAGTTCATTACTGTCTACTTTTTAAATTTTCTTCCCAGAGAAAAATTGTCAGTGTCTCTAGGAATTTCTCCATTCATCTAATCTTCAATTTTTTTTCTTTTTGAGACAGGGTCTCGCTATGCAGTTGAGGCTGGCCTTGAGCCCACTTTTGTAGCCCAGGCTGGTCTCGAACTCGCACCAATCCTCCTGCCTCAGCCTCCTGAGTGCTGGGATTACAGGCATGAGCCACCACGCCCGGCCTTAATTTTCAATTTTTTAAATAAAACTCTGTATTATCTTATTATTGTATGTTTAATGACCTTAGAGTGTATAATCAGTCTGCTTTTCAATCTTAATGTTGGTCACATATGTTCTTTTCTCTCTTCTTTTTATATTGTATTCATTGGGATAGCCAAAGATTTCATTTGTCCATGGTTATTGCTTTTCACTATATGTGAAATAAATCAAACTTACATGTGTAAACATGCTCATCTCCCTAGTGTAAGAATCTGAGAGTAAATAAGGTCCAAAATGAACAATAGATGTTATGAACCTGGAAGAAATGGTTCAAAAAGAAAAAGGGAGGGGGGGCGAGAAGGGGGAAAGGAAGGAAGAGAAAAGGGGAAAAACTATTTCAAAAGGGTAAAATGGAAACAAAGTTTTGTAAAGAGGTGAAGGGGGTTAAAAGGAGGATAGGGGACTGGAAAAAAAGACAAAGTAAAATATATCAGGTGCAGTTACAAATTCTCCATGATGAATATGTTCATTATGTATTTACAGAGCTACAATTAGGAACACTAATAATGGGTAGTGATACTTAGCAGTCGGCAAGATTTTGTAACCAGTGGTTTTGTATTTTAGGCCATAAGAACAAACATTAGGTCTGTGTAGCTAAGCAAATGTTAAATTTGGAATTTGTATTTAGATTAGTTTTCCTAACTTCTGTCTCATCACCTCCATTTGATGTACATGGTGTCTTCCAGGCAGACTAGTTCATCCTGGTTACCTGTTGCCCTCTCTCTCCATCAAGAGAGAAAGTGAGAGGATGCTCTCACAGATCTGGGTCTAGCAAAGTGTCTCAGCTTACTGGGTCCGGATCTACCACGTTCAAACTCGTACAGGTGGGCCTGGCTTGGGTCTGGCTGCTTGCTCCACTTCTTCCTGCTGCAGCCCATGGAAGTGAACCTGCTGCACCCCTCTGGCAAGATGTTAAGCTCCTGGATTAGCTGGGTGGGCCTGTCCCCTAGCCTCTCTGCAGGGAGTTCTGCCACAGGGTTCAACACCAGGCCTGCTTGATGGAGGAGGTTCCTGTGAGTGTGCAGATGGTCCCACACACATGCCGGGCCTGGGCTCTGGCTGGAAAGGGTATGTTCATTATGTATATATAAAAGTACCAGTAAATTCAGTTATATTGAATAAATGAACAAATAAGACACTCAGAGAAAAAGAAAGGAGGTAGATTTTGTAAAGATGGAAAGGGGAAAGAGGAAAAAGAAAGTAAACTCATTAAAATTCAACATATATATGTTGAGTATATATATACCTGTTCCCCAATATAAATGGAATTATTATTTATCACAAATATACAGGACATGGATCTAACTGGAAGAATCCCAGAAGCCTCCATAAGAGTCCATCCAGTCAATTCCTAGGTACCATAGTATGTCTTTTCTGTGTTGTTAGTTTTCTCTCCTTATAGGTGCTCCCAATAGGGCAACTGCTATGATTTAAATTGATTTGTACCCTAAGGTTGTAGGCATTAAGAGTTTGATTGCTGTTTTGGCAATGGTGCAGAGGAGGTGGAATCTTTCGGGGAGAGTGAAATGCCATTCAGTGGACTGGGGGCACACCTCTGGGACCAACAGTGGGACCCTAGTCTCTTTGACTTCTCGCTCAATATGATCTCCAGCTTTCACCATTTCCAGGAGGTGGTGCCATCCACTATGAAGCCCTCAGCAGAATTTCAGACAACAGAGGTGACCAGACTTAGACTGAAGCTTCTAGAACTGCACACTAAAATAAAGCCCTTTGTTTGTAACATTTCCTGCATCAGAGATTTTATTGTAATAGTATCAGACTGACTAATACAACAGTGTACTGGGATTGGGACTAGACAGCAGGGAAAGGGTTTGCTAATTAATTACAAGCATGCAATTACAAAACATCTGTACTGTCATGGAAGAGAAGTAATTTGTCCTCACTGGAGCACAGTCTTGCTCTGGATGGGGACCTCCTTCTACATTTACTCCGCTTCTGCCCACTGCACCACGGCTACACTATAGGCCTGCCAACACATTTGGCATTTATTCAGACCAAGCAATGTATTTTACAAAGATTAAAACCCTGAGCTAGCCTACCAACAGTCAGGTTTTATTACTTACCTATCACCAAGAAGCAGGGTCTGGCACACGGAAGACTTCCATTTGAATTGAGACAACATGGGGAGTCTTCCCCCAAGCTTGTTTAGAATTGATGCATGACACTTTTTTCCATACTCAGAATACTGAATTTGAGAACTAGGAAGTAAAAGTGAGCTATAAGTTATAATGTCTCTTATTAATATAACTTCTGGTTCCTTTTCAACACATTTTGTTACCACTGCTATGTGTTTGAGCTTTGCTCTGAGGCATGAGAATAATCCTCCAGGGAACACAGCAATGATTCCCTTGAACTGGAAACAAACTGTAGCCTGACAGTTTGGGGTTCTTCGTGTCAATGGATCAATGAACCATGAAAGAAATAAGAAAAGAAGAAGACAGGCTATGTTGAAGGGATTAGTTAACATTATATTTAGGGAAGGTATGGTGGTTCATGGGCAAAAGAAATGGCCAGGAGTGCATCTGGAATTCAGAGCATACTCAAATATAGCTTCTAGTGCATTCAATAGTAAAACTTTCAAATTTACTAACATATACTTCTTCATTATATCTTTTGTTGAAGCTCCATATGTCCATAGCTAGCTACCATTTAATAATCTGTATTTTGTTTCTCAGTACTTTCACTCTTCTTTTTTTCTTCAAAAAAAAGAGATACCTTAATCTTGAGATGTACCTTAATCTCAGCCTTTTTAATAAAATATCTGCTGTTTTTCCTTCTCTCTGTTCACTTTTTTTTTTACCTTTTATTTATGTATCTGGTATGGGGACTCGCTACACAGCTCAGACTCATAGTGATCCTTCTCTCTCAGCCTTCCCAGCACTGGATTTACAGCTGTGCGCCACCATGCCTGGTTTCAGTGGCTCACACCGCACACTCTGGGTTCTGGGGCTGGCATGGCATGCAGTACTGGGGATCAAACTCAGGGCTTTGCACTTGCCAGGTGGGTGCTTAGACCACTGAGCTATCTCTCCAACCCTCTCCTATTTTTTACCATTCTAATATCTTTGTGTTTCCTATTTTGGCCTGTTATGGAGGGGAGAATTCCACTGCTTCTTTTTCTAGTTTGGGAAGTTGAATCCCTTGTCTTTAATCTTACTAATTCAATAAAAAGTGTTAATTAACACAATAAAATTCCAAATACTTCTATAGTTTTTCTTATAATTTTCAAATTATATTTTCATTATTTTACTGATAAGTTCACAATATTCTTTATTGTTTCTTCTTTATGCTATTTGAAGTGTATTTTTTCTAGAAATCAGACTATTTTACTTATGTTCTTTAATTAATTTTAAATTTTATTACATGATGGTTTGAAAATATGGTGCTGGCCTATTATTGGATGTGATTGATTTCTTTAAATCTTTCATGTGGATTTCCAAAGACGAAAAGTTTTCAGATTCTTACAAACACCTTAGATACCTATCAACAGACAAATAAATAAAATGTGAGATAAATAGATAAGAGATAGAAGATAGATAGATAGACAGAGACAGACAGACAGACAGATAGACAGACAGAGTAGTATAGTACACAGCCAAAAAGTCCTGTCCTTCATTTTCTTCATTTATTCCCTCCTCCTCTTCCTCTTCTGGTACTGGGGATAGAATGCAAGGTCTTTCCACTGAGCTGTATCTCACCCCTTTTTAAATGTTGAGGTTTTCAACCTCGAACCCCACCCGTCATCTCAATCCAGCTTCAAGGCTGCCGGCCCAAACCCCAGCTGGGACTCTGCCCACCAACCCGACCAGCCCACGTCCATCCCCTGACCCATCAACAGCCTGAGCTCCAATTCCATCCACCTTCCACACCAGGCCTCATGAGGGCCAGGTAAGAACTATCTCAGCCCACATTCATCCCTCGACTCAGCAAGTACCCGAACCCTGACACCACCCACCACCCCTACATGGCCGACCACTGTCCCAACACAGCCAACTACCATCCTGACCCATGGGACCTCATAGCAGCTAAGCTCCAACTCACAGCCAGGCACGTCTGGAGTGGAACAAGCTTGGTGGATCCAGATTCAAATTTCCATAGGCCCTAACTGCGTCACTTCACCAAAGTGCAGAGATCACTGCTGCAAAAAAATGATAAAGACAAGGAGCAAGATACAATCTCAGGTCCCGAGTCCACCTGTAACACATAGAGACAATACCATAGGAGAAAATTAGAATCAGGCAGACGAAATCTCTGAACTGATAGCTTCTGAGGTAGACAGACAAGTGAAGAAACATATAGAGCTACTCAGATCAGAGATAACATCTCAAGTAAAAAGAAGAAATGCAAGAATTAATAGACTGTGAAGTGGAAAATCAACTGCAGAAATGTATAGAGGAAACCACAGCAGAAAGAACCTCTGAAGTTAGAAAAAAAAAAGACCTCTCTAAATTAATAGTATTTAAAGTAGAGGAACAACTACAGGAAGGTAGAGAGGAGAACAGAGAAGAAATAATCTCTGAACTAGAGAGAGAAAGGATAACGATAATGAGAGAACTCAGTAATACTAAAGAAGACATTGATTTAAAAAAAAAAAACTAGAGGAGAATAGAAAAATGATGAATTCCTGATTGAGCAATATTGGAAAGAAATAGATCACATGAAACAGTTTCAAAGAGATACACAAAAAAATAAAATCTCAATCACAATCTGGCAAAACCATATGAAGGAAGTGAAAATAGAGTCTCAGATCCTGAGTCACAACTACTGAAAAGTTAAGAAAGGATCTTAAAAAAAAAAAATTAGGATGCAGGAAAAAAAATTATTCAACATCTGCAAGATGATGCAAAACTGAAAAATGTGAGATTAATAGAAATCAAAGAGAAAGAAGGAGTCAAAACAAATGATATCAAAAGAATATGGACAGAAGTAATAATAGGAAACTTCCCAAATGTGAGAAAACAAACAGACTGCAAATAACATCAACCTGACTAAAAACACACCCAGACATATAAGAGTCAAGATCCCAGAAATCCAGCACAAGAATAATATACTAAAAGCCTCTAGAAAAAAGGAATAGATCACATTTGAAGGAAAACGCATCAGAATAAAGGCATATTTCTCTTCACAAACCATGAAGTCAAGAAGAGCATGGAGCAGAGTGCTTCAAATCCTACATGAAAACAAATTCCAGCCCAGACTGCTATACCTGGCAAAATTCTCTTTCAAGTATGAGGGAGAAGTGAAATACTTCCATGACAAGGAACAACTAAAGAATTTCATGACATGAAAACCAACCCTACAAAGTATACAAAAAAAAAAAAAAAAATTGGGCCCGGCGGGATGGCTCAGTGGTCTAAAGCACCTGCTTAGGAAAGCTTAGGCGGCTTCAGGTACCACGGTTCGATCCCCAGCACCACATGCTGCGCCAGCCCTGCCCTTGGGGCAGGCTGAGCCAGCCATAAAAATGAGTGAATAAACAAACAAAGGTTCTGAAACAAGAAAAAGAATAAATAAAATTTAAAAAATAAATAAAAATAAAAAAATAATTTTAGAGAAGAAACAAAACAACCTCAAAAAATGAGAACAGAAAGAACCTACCAAATATGGCAACCAATTAAACACAGAAGAAAAAGGGGTAAACAGTAGTAAGTAAAACTCATGTCAATCATGAGGCAATACATTTAAATAATAAGCACCAAAGTAAATGGACTCAATTCTACAACTAAAAGAAATAGACTGGCAGAGTAGATAAGGAAGCAAAATCCAACCATATGCCATATACAAGAAACACATTTAACTCATAAAGAAACTCATAGGCTAAAAGTTAAAGGATGGAAAAATTACTACATGCCCCAGAACCTCAGAAAAAAGCAGGGGTAGCAATCTTGCTTTCAGACACTCAAAACTTCAAACCAAGTTTGGTCAAATGAAATAAAGAAGGCCATCACATACTGGTTAGGGGAAAAATTCAAGACAAAGAGGTAACACTCATAAATATGTAAGTACCCAACACAGGAGCACCAAATTATATAAGACAAACCTTAATGGACATGAAAAATCTAATATCCAATACCACAATCTTAACAGGAGACCATAACATCCCTTTATCTCAAAAAGATAGACCAAACAGACAAAAAATTAGCCAAGAAGTAGCAGATCTGAAGCAGAACATGGAACAAATGGATTTAGTGGACATACACAGAGTGTTGCACCCAATCACTTCAGAATACACATTTTTTTCAGCTGCACATGAAACATTTTCTAAAATAGACCATATATTGGTCCATAGGTCATGCTTAAGTATGTGTGAGAAACAGAAATTATTCCATGCATGGTATCTGACCACAGTACAATGAAATTGGAAATAAATGACGAAAGAAACCACAAGAACCCCAGAAATATGTGTAAGTTAAACAGCACCCTTCTCAGTAACCAGTGGATCATAGATGAAATTAAACAATACCTACAATTTAATGAATATTCAAACACAACTTAGGGAATTTACAGGATGAAATGAAAGCAGTTTTTAGAGGGAAATTTATAGCTCTGAACTCACACATTAAGAAGACAGAATGGGAACAAATAAATACTCTAATGCAACAACTAAACCGACTAGAAATAGAAGAACAAATAAAATCCAAAGCCCAAAGACAAGAGGAAATTATAAAGATTAGAGCAGAAACTAACTCAATTGAGACAAAGAAAACAATACAAAGAATTAATGAGTCAAAAAGCTGGCTCTTTGGGTTTTTTGTTTTTGTTTTTGTTTTTTTTTTTTTGTTTGTTTGTTTGTTTTTTGTTTATTTATTTATTTTTTTCAATTTTTTATTGTTTAAATTTAACAATGGTTATATTACATGTTTTCATCATCAGATCAGTTTTTAATACATATAGGTATATAAGATTGATCAAACAATTAAACATTAACCTTTCTAAATCCACATTACTTTTTTTTTCTTTTCCCCCCTCCTTTCTTTGAAAGTTGACATATTGCATATTGTCCTCACAATCATTCTATAGAGTGCAGTGTGTGGGCATGACCCACCTCCCTATTGATGTTGCACAGAAAAAAGAAAGAAAGAAAAAGGAAAGAATATACTTCTCTTTGGACTAAGAGGAAGCAGATACATACACAGTCAAAGGTTTTGCAATTGCAGTGTGCCACCAGTGAAGCTTGTGATGTTCAAGGCTATTGAATCTAAGCCTCCTAAAGCTCATCTCACCAATCTAGCTCTGCGTTCCATGCATTGTAATTAAGGATTTTTTTTTTTTCTTGCTGGGTGGTCAAGAGCAAGTTGAAGCAAGACCCATACAACTAAACATTCATTTTTTTTTGTATCTTCCAGGGTCAAATCCCCTCAGGATTAAATTTGAGACCATAGAATGTACTTTGTAGCACTGTTGTTAGTATCAGCCTTCGGGACGAGTCACGGCCAATGCTTGGCCATTTTGCTTTCTGTGAAAGCCTGAGAGAATGTTTTTCTCTGGGTGACTCTCCTTAGACGCACTGCAGTTCATTCATCCCTTTCCTCTGAGGTCCCATAATCTCCTTGACCAGGAAATTTGGGACACCTCTGAGTTATAGGCTATTACAGCACAGGTCCTCTTATATCCTGGGTCTTTATTGACCTTGAAGGGCTAGGTCCAAAATATTGGCTATAAAAGCTGACTCTTTGAAAGATAAAACAAAATTGATATGCCCCTAGCTAGCCTCATCAAAAAGAGGAAAGAAAGGACTCAAATTCAAGCAATAAGGAATTAAGAGGGTGAAATTACTAGAGATACAGCAGAGATTCAGAGGATCATTAATAGCTATTTTGAGAATCTACTCTCACCGAATTGAAGACCCAGAATAAACAGACAGATTCCTAGAAAATTATAAATTACCAAAACTGAATCAAGAAGACATAAGAACTCTCAACAATCCAATAACAGCCAATGAAATACAAAATGTAACAAAAGGTCTATTGGCAAAGAAAAGTCCAGGACCTGATGGATTCAGCACAGAATTCTACAAGAAATTTATAAAAGATCTAAGCCCAATACTTCTCAAACTCTTCAGTGAAATCTAAAAGGAAGTAATCCTCTCAAAATCATTCCTAGAAGCAAGTATTACACATACCAAAAACCAGAAAAAGGTGTAACTAAAAAGGAGAACTATAGGTCAATTTCTCTCAGGACCATAGCTACACAAATTCTCAATAAAATCCTTGCCACCAGAATACAACAAATCATCAAGAAGATTATACACCATGACCAGGTAGGATTCATCCTAGGGATGCAAGGATGGTTCAATATATGCAATTCTATAAATATAATACAACATATATTATAAATATATAAATAATATAATAAAACTAAAGCCAAACCTCACATGGTTGTCTCAGTTGAAGCAGAAAAAGGCTTTTGACAAAGTCCAACACGCATTCATGTTCAAAGTCCTACAGAAACTTGGAATAGAGGGCCTCTACCTCAATTTGATAAAAGCCATCTATGACAATCCAGCAGCTAACATAATTCTAAATAGGGAAAAACTGAAGTCTTTTACTCTTAAATATGGTACAAGACAAGAATGTCCTCTATCACCACTCCTATTCAATATAGTTTTGGAATCATTAGCTACAGCCATTAGACAAGAGAGAGAAATAAAAGGAATAAAAATAGCTAAAGAAGTTAAATTATCATTATTTGCAGATGACATAATAATTTATTTGGAAGACCCCAAAAACTCCACCAACAAGCTATGAGAATTAATACACAAATTCAGTAGCATAGCAGATTACAAAGTCATCGCACAGAAGTCAATAGCATTCCTCTATACAGATAACAAAGACACTGAGAGAGAAATCAGAGAAACAATGCCTTTTACAATAGTATGAAAGAAAATAATATACTTGGGAAATAACCTAAGTAAGTAAAAGAGCTTTTCAATGAAAACTACATTACTCTAAAAAAAAGAGATCTTAAGAGGATTTCAGAATATTCCCTGCTCCTGGATAGGAAGAAACAACATTGTGAAGATGGCCATACTCCCTAAATTTTTATACAGATTTAATGCAATTCCTATCAAAATACCACTAACATACCTCACAGAGCTGGAGAGTCACACCCAAAATTTATTTGGAACCAAAAAAGACCCAGAATTACAAAGACAATCCTTGGCATCAAAGGTAAGGCAGGAAGCATTACAATTCCTGACCTAAAATTATACTACAAAGCTACAGTAATAAACTCAGCATGGTATTGGCAAAAAAAAAAAAAAAAAAAAAAAAAAAAAAAAAAAAAAAAAAAAAAAAA
>PVJA010003818.1:0-12011 GCA_004027025.1 Myocastor coypus | reverse complement strand
GGCTCTCTACATGCAAAAACTAAAATTTGACCCAGGTCTATCACTAAGCTAAAGTCAAGATGGATTAAAGATCTAAATAAAAAAAAAAGAGAAGCATTAAATCTCCTGGAAGAGAAAGTAGGAGAAAATCTTGAAAACATCAGGGTAAGCAAAAAGTTCATGGACAAAAATCAAAATACACACTTAACACTTAAAAGCATCAGCATCTGGGACCTCCTGGAGCAAAGAAGTTGTTTCACCTCAAAAGAAATTACCAACAGAGTGAAAAGACAATCCACAAATTTAGAAAAGATTTTAACCAATAAGTATTCAGACAAAGGTCTCCTACGCAGAATTTATAAAAAACTAAAAACTATTAGGACCCCAAAATTCACAAAGATACCAAAGAAATGGGTATCTGAGATGAGTACACACTTCTCAGAGAAACAAACTTCTCAAGAAGCTTACAAATACATGAAGAAATGCTGTATATCGCTAGCCATCGTGAAATGCAAATTAAAACAACACTTAGATACCATCTCACCCCAGGAAGAATGGCTATTATTAAAAAATATCAACCAGCAACAAATTCTGGAGAGGCTGTGAAGAAAAAAGAACCCTTCTCCCCTGCTGGTGGGAATGCAGACTGATGCGACCATTATGCAAAGCAATATGGAAGCTCCTTAAAAAACTACAGCTGGAAATCCCATTCAATTCAGCTATCCCCCTACTGGGAATTTTCCCAGAAGAACTGAAAACATCATACCATAGTGATATATGTGTACCTATGTTTATAGCAGCCCAGTTCATAATAGCCAAATCTTGGAAACAACCAAAATGCCCATCATCTGAAGAATGATTGAAAAAGATGTGGTATTTTTATACAATGGAATATTACTCAGCTATAAAGAATGATAAACTAGAAGACTTCATATATAGGTGGATGTATCTTGAACATATACTCATAAGTGAAATAAACCAGACCTACATGTGTAAATATCGCATAGTCTCCCTAATGTAAGAACTCAAAAGAAGAAATAAAAATGGAGAGGCAAAACACAGATGAATGGAAATCAAAGACTTAAGGGTTAAACAGCAAAGTGACTGGAAGCAGAAAAGAAAAGAAACATAACCGGAGCAAAACTACACACTTATAGGCACAGGATGAATTAGACAATGGTCCTAAGAAACCTCAAAAGGTTTTTGACACTGATGATAGCAATATGTAACACTAAAACTATACTTGAAATGCTTGTCATTCTGGCCTTTTAGATATGTGCTTCTTCCAGTGTAATTTCAGTTACTGTTTTTTGTTTTTTTTGTTTTTGTTTTTTTGTTTGGTTTTTTTTTTTTTTTTGTCTTTTTGAGACAGGGTCTCGCTGTACAGCTCAGGCTGGCCTTGACCTCAGTTTTATAGCCCAGGCTGGTCTCGAACTCTCACCAATCCTCCCGCCTCAGCCTCCCAAGTGCTGGGATTACAGGCGTGTGCCACCATGCCCGACTTTCAGTTACTGTTATACTCTCTCTCAACTGGTCAAGTAAATTTCTGGTTTATAAGAAAACAAAAAAAGGTATTAAATGATGGACAAGCTAAAATTTGGTACATGCTTATATTTCTGAATATCTGTGCACAAATGTGTAGCTGGTTTTCTCACATTGCATAGGGATTTATTAGAAAATCAATGATTGATGGAAAATATCAATTCCAAGTCTAAGATGATTGATACTCAGAAAGATAACATTAAACTCAAACACCTATGCTTTATGGTAATAATGTCACTAAGCTTTTTTTTGTCTGTAAGGTTAAGAATATAAGTTTATAGACCAAAAATTAGAGAAAAAGAAGGGCTACAAGGATAACCAACGTTTTGGCCCTAGCCCTTCAAGTTCCGTGAGGACTCAGGACAGAACAGAGCGTGTGCTGTAACATCCTATAACTCAATGATTTCCCAAATTTTCTGTTCAAGGCGATTAAGGCACCACAGAGGAAAGGTATTGAAGGTATACAGTGTGCCTAAGGAGAGTCACCTAGAAAGAAAACATTCTCTTGGGCTTTCACTGACAGCAAACTGGTCAAGCAATGGCCATGACTCATCCAGATGGCTGACACTGTCAATAGTTGTACAAAGCACTGTACATGATTTCAAAGTAAGTCCTGAGGGGATCTGACTGCCCTTGGGAGATACAAAACTACGTGTTTTGTTATACAGGTCTTGTTTTAATTTGTCCTTAACCACCCAGCAGAAAAGTTTAAACATGATGCATAAAACATAAAGGTTGCGTTGTATGCTGACCTGTAAAAGGCTCTAACCAACACCTTCTAACATTGCCAGTTTTGCCAGTAATCCACTGCAATTGTGGAACATTTGACTATGTATACAACTGCCTTTTCTCAGATCAAAGAGCAGAATTTTATTGTACTAATAACCATTAGAAAAATTACCATGTGTACACCCTGTTCTCTGTATAACTACAATGAAGACAACAATATACATTGTATCAATTATTGGGAATGTACTACTAATGTGTTTTGAAACTGTCCCATTGTAATTTCTTATTAAAATAATTTAAAATTTTAAAAGAATAAATAAAATGTTTAGATTTTTCAGACATGATCTCTTTAAAGTCACTAAACTGCCCAGAATGGGCTTGAGCTTGTGTGTGTGTGTGTGTGTGTGTGTGTGTGTGTGTGTGTGTGTGTGTTTTGTTTTGTTTTGTTTTATTTTTGTCTTTATTTTTGTTTTTGTTTTGCATCAGCCTCCCAGAATGCTGGATTTACAATCATGTACCACCGTGCCCTATTCTTTCCTTGTCACTTGTTTCGTGTTTTGAGGCTAAATTGTTACATAAGCACCTGACATGATACTAATGTGTTTCTGAATTTTTTGGCAATGCCTGCCTTAAGTATTTGTTTCTTATCCTTTTTCTTCAGGTTTTTTTTTTTTTTTTTTTTTACGTAAGCATCACATACTATGTTAACAGAAGATTAAAATAAAACTTGACAGATATTGTTATTCACTAGGTATAAAATTTCAAAATTAGGTGCCATGTGATCATATATGATTTTTAAGGCAAACTTAAAAAAGTTATTCTATGATACTTGAGCTCTTTATGCACTGGAAGGGCTGGGAAAGACATGGTGAGCATGCTTCCTTGGGTAAGTTTTTGTGTTGAGTAATTCTCTTCTCTCCCCACCACAGGAGGACAGGTTTGGGATGACACATTTTTGTCTCGAGTCTTGTAAAGTAGGTATCTGAGGTATTTCAGAGAACCCCATATTTGGAGAGAGAGAGAGTAGACTCTGACCTCTGTTTTTCATTGGTACTCTCTCAGTGAGCAGAGTGATATTTCTCAAGATTCATTGCTCTGAAAAGATGAGCATAATGGAAGTGAATATTTCACAAGACAGGAACATGAGCTTGGAGGAAGCTACTATGTCATCATCTTAGATTTTGTCCGATAAGGTTACCAGGCGACAAAGAGAGACTCTAGAAGAAACTGAAAGTAAACACCCAGAGCTGCGCAAGGAGACCAGTGCCACCTAGATGAGCAAGTGAGGGAAATCTGGGTGGGGAAGGGCACAGCCCACCACTGAACAGCCAACTGCTGCCTCCAGACAGGGGCAGACCGCAGCTCTAAATCCCGATGCACCAAGTCATCTGAAACCTGCTGTCCTCTGGTCCTGTCTGTGCCAGTCCTAGTGGAGAGCAAAATGGAGGAGAGATAAACTCCACACGAATCACCCTCTCTTCTCAACGTAGACTTTCAGTACACAACACACCTAGCCCAATGGGAAGCAGAATATTTGAATTTTTAAAATACCTTGTCCTTAACATCCTAGTTAACGTAGAAAGACATAAATATTCAATTTACCTATTGCCCAAGACTGAGGAGGAAAACCATGAGAGCTATTTCAATTTTAGGAGGATTGATTTTTTAATCACAAAAATGTATTATAATTGTAAAATGCGAGAGAAAAGTTTTTATTTCCACTTACTAATTCAAATAGTATTATCTAAACTGATTCAAATGCAAATAGTATTATTCGTGTGCATTTTGTTATTGTATTGAATGTATTTACGGATGAATTGTTAACTTTTTAAAAATATAGTCTAGGTGTGCCTGATTTGATTGTTAAGTGTAGCTCTACTAGAGTCATTATGATTACTGGGCTACTGAGACCTAATTTCTGTTGTTTTGTCGTTTCTATATTCTCATATTTCTTACTCCTTGCCTACCAGTTTTGATAATGAAGATTTGAATTCTCTATCTTTTCCATGTTTCAGTATTATGCTCATGTTTATTTTAAGTTATTATACATTTGAAAGAGAGGACCTAATTCACTACAAAAGAGAAGACTTAAAATGCATGTATCTATTAACCTGCTAAAAATAAAGTCAATGGGGAAAAGACAACAGAATTCCAGTTCAGAGTCTAAGTGGCTTCACCACGTGATTGTAATCACAAAGAGGCTTCTCAGCTTGTAGATGGAGTTCTTGGAAGCTGCTTAATTCTCTGACACAAGAGTAAAATACTACAGATGTGGGCCCACCCCCAAGGCATGCTGAATCGGCGACTGAGACTGGGTGCTACACAGCAGCACAAAAAAGTGACCTGCAAATTATGAACTAGGTGACTGACTTGAGGAAATAAAGAAAGAAAGAAAGAAAGGGAGGAAGGAAGAAAGAAAGAAACAAAGAAAGAAAGGAAAGAAAAAAAGTTCTATTTAAAAGATCTTAGAAGATCTGTCTAAAAAAATATTTTATAGAAGAATTTGTACACATCAAGGAACAATGAACTTCTGTTCAATGAAAGAAAAAGCACAGGCTTGATTCTTAGAAAGGCATAATTTCATTCATTTATTCAACCTGAGTTTACCAAGCATCCCCACCTTAGCAACTTCTACTAGCAACCTTTCTAAATTAAAAAATAATAATAATAAAATGAGGAAAGCTGGTGTCTCCATTTCCCTCTGAGTCCGCACACTGAATTGCTTCTTCTCTGTCCCTGAAAGGGAGACACTTCAACGTTGACTGTGGCTAACCTTGAGGGTGACATGCTGCTGGGCAGTACTTAAACCCTAAACATTAAACATTAAAAGCTATACTAACTTCTGAAGACAGCTATGTTGCAAAATAATTTACAATTAAATGATCATGCACCACTCACTTCTGTTTAAAATTCTGGTCCTAGACCACTGTTGAGCCCACTGACGATGACATTCATTTGGCAGAGCTCGGTTGGTGCCTTGCTTTAGAATCTGAGTGCCTCTTAAACCTGTCGTGTTAGTTTCTCACTCTGAGAAGCAGATCAACCCTGACGTCTGGCTGCTTTTCCAGAGCAAGCGTAACTATTTCCTGCTGTACAAGTGGTCTCCAACTTCTTGCTCACTTCTAGTAGATGCAGCCTCCAAACTGTGTTCTGTCACACAACATTAGTACAGTACTAGTACAGTATGTCCCCAACTTAGGAACAAGTGCCACTGCAGTAGACGGTTTGTGGTGCGTTTATCCATAAGTCTTGTGAGGTGAATCTTACTCACCTTCAAAGCAAATACACAATGTACACTGCTTTGCACTTCCTGGCAGTCTCCTCCACACTACCACTGCTTTTCCTCTTGCTTCCAACATCCTGAGCTCTGGTTTGACATTGTACAGTGAGAACCATACAGCAGCAGACACATGAGTTTTTTTCATGGTTTGTCTTCATCTAGGAATATTCACAATGCCAGGCCATTCCAGTTGAAAGTTTGCAACTCAATGTCCAAAAGTTGGGAACTTAGTGTATAAAGCTGTATTTAAATGTCAGTCTTGTAGCCAACTACATAGCTGTACTGGGTCACTTGAGACTTTGCAGTCTCAAAATCTATTTGTTGAGTGGCCAGGCCTAATCACTCAGCACTGAAGCACCCTTAATTGAAGGCCCACAGGGATCAAAATCCACATCTCAGGGAAGATTGCTATGAACCTATCAGGACAGCACATGGAACTTAGCACTCTCCAAAGCCAGGTGGAAAGGTTGAAACACAGGTCAGCTGCAGAAGTCTGATCTTCTCTAGTCATCTTGTGCTCAGCTTGTCACCAGAGTCCTACTTTTCCATATTTGATTCAGCTGTACTTAATTTCCAGTTCACCTGTTACTTTGGTGGCCTCGGTTGAGCCTGAGTTGATAGATTCCAGTTCATGCTGCAATTCTGCTTTCAAGTATTTCTTCAAGGCAGAACCATAGCCCCTTGTGAAAGCCTCCCTTGAAGGTTTGTCAATATTGGCATTTGTTGGAGGCACACCCTTCTGCTCTGAAGGGATGGTGGCCATTGCAGCGTGGCTGCCACAGGGCCAGAGCTTGCTTTCCCTTATGTTGCTCTGAAAGTTGCATACGTTGCTTTTATTCTGGTGGAAATCCCTCACTTACTAAGGTGAAGAGCAGCACACATTTACATTTAGATTTGTTTTAAAAGAAACCCTTCCATTTTTCATATTGTCATGATCTTTAATACAGTTTATATTTTTGCTCTTCTTTCCATATTTTTGTTGTTATTTACTTAAATAAAATTCTACTGCTTTTATTTACTCAAACTCATTATCCTTATGTACCTACATTTCCACACACACACAAACACACACACATACACACACACACACACACACACACACACACACACACCCTGGAGACTTTCTCCGAGTATTTCGTGTATGTGAGCGTTCTGAGTTAAAATATGAAGACCTGTTATATGACACAAAATTGATATTCAACCTCACAGCTAAATGCAAATTTAGGTAGAGAGGAAATGAAAAGATTGTGTCCCTTAGTAATTTGAAGGCACTGGTTACCATTGACTTCTTGTATTGAATATCATCATGAAAAACTATCTTGTCAGTTCCATTTCTGTGACCTATAGGTAGTACCCCTATGTGCTTGAAGACTTTGTAACTCCATCTACACCTTTGATAACCAAAATTTGACTTTAATATTTAAAATTTTTTCTCTCTACTCAGTTTAGCAACTCATTACACTTTCCATGAGAAATCTCTCATTATGATTCTGTAAAAATTCTTGATTCCTTTTCCCTTATGTTCCTCTCTTATCTGTAGTACCCATGTCATACAGATACTGGTGCTTCCACTGCCGTAACTTAGATTTCTTAACTTTTTTTTACCGCTTCCCTGTCTTTACTTCTACTTGATATTTTGAAAACATTATTTTTTCCTGAACTTCGCTAACTTTTTTTTCTTCATTATTAGTCTATGAGCTAATCAAATTCACTTGTCAGTTACTTGTTTTGATAATTACAGTTTTATATTTACTGTGTCTACTCATCTGATGCTTGTCACACTTTTGTCCAGGGCTGATTGAGACAGAGTCTCAGGCAGAAAACCTCTGGAGTCCAACATTTCCTAGGCGTCCACCTCAGTAGAGGATTGATCTATACTCAGCCCTGGCCCAAGCTCCTTCTGTGATACTTCTCTGCCCCTTCAGTGATCCTTCCTCAGTACTTGGGTAGTGAATGATGGTGGGGAGAATTCTCCAGAGCTATGGAAACACACTGATGTCAATCACCCTGTGCTTCCCACAATGGTCAGGCCCTGGTGCTGCCCTAATTAGGTCTTCACTACTATGGTTAGTATGAAAATGGGGCACACGGATCATTCCAGCCTCATATGGAGAGGAAAAGTCATATCCAGAAAGCAGTTTGTCACCTCCAATCTCCTCTTCTTTCTCTAAGAAACTTCCGCTTCCCGTTATTTCTGTCTCTCTATGTCCTCACAACAATCTTCACTCAAGATTGAACAGCTGGCTTTTGTTCATCGTACAGTTTCAGAATGAAAGACATAAATCCATCTTGTCCAAAAATGTAAGATTATTAATTTTAAAAAATCCATTTAAACAAAACAAATCTGCAAGTTAGAATCAAGTCGTGGACACGTAGTTTTAAAGGGCTAATATAAAAGGCAAAGTATTGGAGCGCTTTAAAAGGTCAAGCAGCATCTGTCCACCTGCAAAGTGTATTTTCAGAGAGGGTGTCATGCAAAAAAGAGAACAGCTTGGTGTTATGGAAACCACTAAGCATTTGCATAATCTGCCTCCTGAGCTGGTCAGAAGATCAGTCTTGGTAAAATCTATGAGGCAGTACCAACAGGTACATTGTACATTGGTTGAAGCTGCAAGAGAAGGGATGAGAAATGAGCACAGAGCAGAGCCATCATCTCTTTTCCATCTGTCCTTTGCTGGCCCCAGTTTCCCCCTCCCCTCTTTCCCTTCTTGCTATCAAATTTTTTCTGTTAGCTTCTATACCACCCAAACCTCCATGATTTTCCTCACAATATTACATCTCAAAGTTCACTTCAATTCCACAAAGAAATTTCAAACGTAAGCACCATCCCTTACCTAGAGATGCACCCTTTTCCAAAATATTCAGTGTCTTCCATTTGTTTTCTTTCCCATGCTATTCCTTCAGGGCCCTGATAGGACATAAAACACAGGGCTGGGAACAGGACACAGAAAGAGTGGATCTTCTCCCACTTTTTGTGCAGAATGTGCAAATCTGCTTTGGTCAAATTTAGCTTAACAATCTATTCTTCTATTGTGAGACTACATACAAAATGTCTGTGTAATAATCTTTACACAAGGCTTTCATAGACACCAACCTACCTCTTGGTTAAGATATAGTTCATGAATGAAGAAAAAGAAAACTTGTATACTAGCAAAATTCTCATCTTCTCTTGTCCACCACTGAGCAGTAATATCTTAGTAGAAGTTAGAGAGTACTGGAAATTTTAATCTATTATCCTAATAGAGTTCCTTTTTATTCCATGTGCATACTGGGACAAAAACCATTATATTGTTTATGAAGTTTCCCAATGAGATCAGAACAAAAAGATTGTGCACAAAGACGTTTTCTCCTCATATAAACTGAGGTGTAAGCCGGGCGTGGTGGCTCACGCCTGTAATCCCAGCACTCGGGAGGCTGAGGCAGGAGGATTGGTGCGAGTTCGAGACCAGCCTGGGCTACAACAGTGAGCTCAAGGCCAGCCTCAACTGCATAGCGAGACCCTGTCTCAAAAAGAGAAAAAAAAAAAAAAACTGAGGTGTATTGCTTTTATATTTTCTTGTAAATATTTATATTTACATTTCTATGTCTTCTTGTTGTGTCAACACCACCTTCCCCAGAATCTGAAAAGGCAGTGAGCTCTGGCCATGCTACTAGGCCTAGACCAGAGGCTCGGGCTCTGAGAAAATCCTGAAGAACTCCACGTTGTGGGGTCTCCATCCTTTGCTGCCCCACATCTTATTGCCAGAGCTCACCAAATGCCAGAGCCCGTGACTGTAGTGCCACAAGTCCTCCTCACTCAGCTGCTTGACAGCGTCCTATCTCAGTGAATGACCTGCATGGGTTTTTCAAAAAGAAACAGGAAGCAAGGATCAGAAACTACTCTTCAGAATATTTGACTAAATTGGAAAGCAAGAAAATGAATGTCTCCCCTGATCTCTTGTCTGTATTTCCTCATATATTATGCCGACAAAATAGCCTTTTCTTCTCATAAGGTTGTTTTAATTCTGTATCCTGATAGTAATGTATTATAAGCTGATAGGCCCTCCCCATAAGCATGAGATACCTCAGGGAAAATGGTGCCAAGCTATTATCTGGTTTACATAGAATAACAGGCTTCATTTCCTCAGATCAGTAACACTACTCAAAATGTTGATTTAAAGAAAAATAATGTTCATTGTAATATTGTTTATCATAATAATTTTTGGCACTATAAATACTCTCAAGTAAAATATGTACAAAAAAATATGTAATTCTTATTTTTTTAAGAAAAATGTATTAGGTAGTGTTTGTTTTAATAGCAGGCCACACTGAAAATGTTTTAGAACAATGTTTAATGATATAAAGATATCACGAAAAATATTAGACTACTGTTAGTATTCTTTTAAAATCCTATTTTATGTATGTGGAGGACAATGCATGCTATGGTTTGTGTCTAGCTGTCCTCTCAAAGCCTCATGAAGTTTTGGGGCAGACTTGTAGAGTTTGTGATTAATTTATGAACCAGGGCTGGGATTATGGGTATAAGTGCTACACCCGGCCTAGGGCAGATAGCCTGAATCCAATGTCTAAGAGACAGACTTGCTCCCCTCCGCCCCTTCTGCCACTGCTGCTCTATGAGTCTGTTCCTCCCATTTGCTCTGGCTCTTTTGCTGTTTGCTACCACCATGAACTGCTCCACTCTGCCGTGTGTGACTCTGCCATGGAGCCAGCCAACGTGGACTGAAATTGCCACAAACTGTAAGCTACATCAGCAGTTTCCTTCCTTCATTTGGGTGTCAAGTATTTTGTCCCAGCAATGAGAGAAAAGAAACCAAGACATGTATACATTATCGGAATTATCACAAGGCAATAGGAATATAGTCTCAAGTTTTCTATTTGATTTCTAATTTTTCTATAGTGGATATAAACAAGCACACACACACACACACACACACACACACACACACACACCACAAATCAGTGATGTGAAACTTTCAGAGACTGAGTGTCCAAACTGCAACCCAAAACGCACTTGTTTATCACACAATGGCAATGCTACCCCTATGGGCACTGTTACCCAACGCTATGGTTTATGTCTAGTTGTACGCCCAAAGCCTCATGCAATCATAAGGCAGGGACTTCTAGAGTTTGAGAATTGCCGCATGATCCACTGGGATTATGTGTTTTAGCACTGATAGGGTTATTGGTCTGAGTATGGCTGGGATTATGGGTGTGGCCTAAAATGAATAGACTGAGGCAGAGAGCTTGAATGTAATAAAGAGAGACAGACTAGTAGGGCTTTTGCTGTCTGCTGCCCTGGCTGCTCAGTTGCCTCTGTCGCCATTGTTGTTGTTCCACCACCATGAACTGCTGGCCTCTGAATTGTGCCGCTCTGCCTTGGATCCAGCCGAGTATGGACTGAAACCTCCAGTAACTGTGAGCTAAAGAAACCTTTCCTTCCCTCATTTTGAGTGTCGGGTATTTGTCCCAGCAAGGAGAGAAGAGTGACTAAGACACCCAATGTTCAGTTACGGGGTGACCTGACTTTGTTGGGGCCATGAGGCTCTGTGTATCAACTATGGGATGTGTGCCCTGGGTTCCCCAAGAGTGCACAGAGCATCATAGCTCTTCTCAACTACAAAGTTCCCTGGCCGTAGTCCTCTAAGGTTTCTGCATAAACAAGCCATATAAGTGGGTGTGGAGAGCACGTAAATGGTTAAGTAGCACCTCAGTCTGAGCTGGCAGAGGTCACTGGCCATTAAATCATTAGACCAGAACTTGGATACATGAAAGTCTATGCTTTCCACCAGTTTCTGTGAAGCCAAATATCTTTAGATAAGTGGTTCTTAAGAGAGAACAATGAGTTTGGGACTACTACTTTTGGAGCAACCATCACCAAGCAGAGATATAGCAAATTACCTATGTGTTATATGTGTATTTTAATATATTCTAGAAAGATCTACCTCACAGTTGTCATTAGTGATGACAGTGTGCACTGTTTCTCAAGAATAGCTGGGTATAGGAATAGCAAGTTAGCTTTGCAGTCTAAAGCACCTGCTTACGCAAGTTCAAGCAAGCGCAGAAACTGCAGTTAAATCCCCAACACCGAGAAAGTGGGAGGAAAGCTTGAAGACATCGGAGTAGGCAAAGAGTTCATGAACAGAAATCAAATTGCACGGGCACCGCTGGGAGCTGAGCCTGCGCGCCCGCCGCGGGTAAGCTCCCTGCGCCCCGCTGCCCCACCTCTGCATTCCCGCGACTAACTTCCTGTTCCAGCCAGACCCAAACCACACCGCTGGGAACTGAGTCCGCGCACCCGCCGCGGGTAAGCTCCCAGCACCCCTCTGCCCCGCCTCTGCGTTCCCGCGACTAACTTCCTGTTCCAGCCAGACCCAAATCGCACCGCTGGGAGCTGAGCCCGCGCACCGGCTGGGTCAGGATCCTTGGCCTGCCTTCCCATTCCACGCCCCGCCCTTTTTTTTTTTTTTTTTTGAACCCCTCC
>PVJA010003817.1:54203-91542 GCA_004027025.1 Myocastor coypus | reverse complement strand
CTCTCTCTCTCTCTCTCTCTCTCTCTCTCTCTCTCTCTCTCTCTCTCTCTCTCTCTCTCTCTCTCTCTCTCTCTCTCTCTCTCTCTCTCTCTCTCTCTCTCTCTCTCTCTCTCTCTCTCTCTCTCTCTCTCTCTCTCTCTCTCTCTCTCTCTCTCTCTCTCTCTCTCTCTCTCTCTCTCTCTCTCTCTCTCTCTCTCTCCCTCTTTCGGTTTTCTCTCTCTGTATGTTTCTCTGTCTCTCTCTGCAGAATTATGGGTGATCATCCCCCAAAAGCAAGGTGAGTGTGTTCTACACAGGACAAAGAGAAGGAGGCAACTGTGTGAGCCCGGAGATGGCTCAACTGTAGAAACACTTGCCTGGCAAGCACAAAGTCCCTAGTTTCACCCAAGTAATTAAAAAAAAAAAAAAAAACTTTGTTACTGACAAATAATCTGTAACTACAAGGTGCTGTACACAGTTTCAGGGAATTTGACTGACTTTGTCAGATACAGAAGTTACATTTTTACTTATATAGGTCTTTCTTTATCTTGGTCTTAACCATCCAGCAGAAAAGTATAACTACAAGTAACACCATATTAATACCCTGAGCTATAAAATGCTCCATTGAGCAACTTCTGACAATTGCCAGTGGTGCTGATAACCCACTACTAGGGTCTATTGAAATATATTGTGGTTTTTGCTGAATTCAAGAACCTACAATCTTTCGACTGGAATCAAGTATGAAAAGCTACTTTAAAGACTTCTCCAAATACAGCTGCTCTAACTGCAGTGGAACATCCATCTGAAAAAACAAAACAAAAAAGGGGGATATAAATAAAGGACCATTTTGTTGGGGAAAAAAAGGTAGTTAGGATAGATATACAGCTACATTTTCCTAGTTCAATAAGAAGAAAGATTCGTACTAATGTCATTTAGACAAGATATTATGTCTGAATCTTGTCTTCTTAATAACTACTATGAAGAAAACAATATGCAATATATTAATTATTATAATTACCCTACTATCCAGTTTAAAACTTTCATTGCTATTTTATCTTTTTCTCATTAAAATGAATAAAAAATAAAATAACAACGTAAAAAATAATAGAAAAGAATTGGCATGAAAAGAAAAATATCCCACTGGGCCAATAGTGATCCATTAGTGGTGTGAAAGTGGTCCCATACAATTACCCTCCTCTCTCTTTTCTCCCCTCACACATATCCTGAAGATTTTTTAATACAACCTCAGGTTTGTGCATTTTTCCTTATATTTTGTATTTTCTTTTTGCATTGTAGAGTAGTACAGCATTGCAATCATGTTGTACCAATGATTGGGGAGGTGGAGCAAATGGTTTCAGTTTACATTATTTCCTATGTGGAGATTTGTTAGATATACAAGTACTCTGGATTATAAGCATACTTCCAAAGCAAATTATGCTCACAAACCTAGGTTCTACTGTATTTCTATAGTTTATCCTTAACCTATTTTCCCTAATATGCTCTAACAACTCAGATTTCTATTTATTTACTTATTTATTTATTTAATATTTTTATGTATTTAGTACAAGGTGTAAAGGGTCTCACTGAACAGATCAGACTCACAGCGATCCTCCAGTTTTCAGCCTCCCAAGCACTGGGATTACAAGTGCACACCACCGCACTCAGTCTCAGTCACTGGCTCAGTGTACTCAATGGGCAGGGCTGGCACAGCATGCCAGGGATTAAACCCCAGTCCCTAAGCCTGACTAAGCAGGTACTTCAGTCTGCTGAACTATCTGGCCAACCCTAACACCCAGATTTCTTGATAAAGATGTATCTTCTATAAGGAACCTGCACCTAATAAAATAAAACTAGTGTTGTGGAATAAATTGAGTCCACTGAAAATTCGAATTTGCAGCCTGAACCCCTTCATTTGCAGACAGAGCCACTGTGAAGACAGGTGAGCTTACTTGGATTGGAAGCACGGCACCACATGAGTCCAGCAGCATTCATATGCCTGGAAGAAGAGGAGAGACTGAGATGGGTAGAAAAAGGAAAGATGGTGCATGGTGCACGGACCCAGCCAGGAAGCAACGATCTAAAGCCAAGAAGAGAGATCTGAGAAGAAGTCAGACACGCCAACATTTTGCTCTTGAAAGCCCAGCCTCCAGAACTGTGAGAGAATGTTTCTGCTGTTTATCCCATCTTTGACATTCTATTATGGCAACCCAAACAGAACAAGAACAGATGGATGTGTTGGGCTCTGCTCTCCAGGGATTTTAAGCACAGTAATGTGAAAAAGGAATAATCTGCTTTGCCTGGAACTTCATAAGCTCAGACCACAGAGCATTAAGATAGCAGTACTTTTCCATATGAATGTCTTTCTGCAGACCACATAATCCCAGCCTACCTTACATCAATCATCTAATTAAGGAAATTACCAGGTTCTGCCAAGGGATCAAAATGTGCTGGGAAATACAGTTGTTCCAGAACCCTAGTTGTGAACTTCCCATCTGAGCCCTGGTCTGTCCTTAGGAATTCTGAATTTTTTAAAATCTGCAGGCACAGTATAGAACGTGTGGTCTAGCTGGCACTAGGATCCTGAGTCTCAGAGCTACCTGTGACCTCCTTATGGATATCTGTTGGCATCAAGAGTCCTCTTTGGCCTGACTGTGCAATGAATGGATTTGGGAGTGATACATTTGGTCTGTGGCACTATCTTCAAGTGCAGTCCCACTACAGGAATACATCTTTATTAATAAGTCTGAACTGTTATTGGTGACCATCAGAGGAAATGTGATTGGCTGAACATTGGAACCATAAAGAATAAGTTGCTTTAAAATAACATTTCAATAAGATAGAAAGGAAAATATGTTCAACGTAAACCATCAGACTCCAGCTTATGCATAAAATAAACTGACATCTGCCTTAAGTTTATTTCAGAGATTTTTCTGACTTATTTTTCTAAACTCTTTCATGAAATCCATTTAGACCATGTCTTACTTAAAAAATATGTTTGTCTAGTCTAGAAAAAGGACTTGAGAAAAGCTCACCCAAAGAACTCTCCTTGCAGTTACCTCTTTGACAATATTTACCCCTCGACTTTTAGCCCATCACACATGGGCATTCCTTTCTATGAGTCTCCTACAATCCTCATATCCTCCTTCAAACATGCCTGAAGCACTGGCCATATATTTTTCTAGAGTAATCTTGTCATTTCTGTCCCATAAGGTGCACATTTCACTCCTGCCTTCACTATGAAAGAATACTCACTGTGCAAAATATACATGCATGAGAAAAATCTGTGAAATTCAGAAATGTAATATACATGTAACAAAAATGGAAGCTAATTTTTGTGTATTTATCATATGCTCTCACTTGAATTTTCATACTCATTTCATCCTTCAATCCCTCAAATTTCTCTCGATGAAAATTGCTGTAATTGCTCTTGTAGCAGGAAATATTCTCTCCCCACCCCATCCCAGTCAGGATTCTCCAGTTTCTCAGTTGCCCAGGTTCCTGTTCCAGTTTGATCTGCTTCTGTCTCGTAGGAGTGGCTGGTCACTGTGATGCATAGCTGGCCAGTACGATGTACAAGGCATATGCAATTCCATATTGCCAAGCCTCTCCATCTCTGTACTTCCTGTTTTATTATTGCATATAAGCCCTAGACCACCAGAGATCAGGGCTTGACCTTCTGAGTGATCTAAATCAGTACCCATCAAAATAAATATGTCTGCCTACAAACCCCGGGTCTTTTCAGTGTTTCTGCTTGTCACTGGGCTGTAATCTGAACACAAAGAAAGTGAAGTTTAGATGTTCAGTACAAATCTTCCAGAACCAAGATTCAAACATGTTGACCCCAAGTGCTACACTGCCAACCTCCACACCTTGGATGTGCTCTACATGGGTTAAAGAAAAGTTACTATGACCATCTCAGAGAAACAAGGAATTTGCATTTCTCAGGCTAATGGTCTATTGTGAAGGTACCATTAAAGATGGCTTTTGAAGGCCAGGGAGATAACTGGGTGGTCTAAGCAACTGCCTAGTAAGTACAAGGATTTGGATACCGCATACTGTGCCATCCCCAATGCCACATGCTATGCCAGCTCCAAGTTGGGCCATCTACCAAAACAGGGTGTCTTAGTTACTCTTCTCTCCTTGCTGGGACAAATACCTGACACCCAAAATGAAGGAAGGAATGGTTTATTTATCTCACGGTTTCTGGAGGTTTCAGTCCATATTCGGCTGGCCCAAGGCCGACTGGAACAGGGCAGAAAGCATCCAGTTCATGGAGGCAGAACAGCAACAAAATGGTGACAGAGGCAACTGACCAACCAGGGCAGTAGAGCAACAGCCTGAGTCTTTCTCTCTGTCTCTGTCTATATTACATTCAGGCTCTCTGCCTCAGCCTATCCACCCTAGGCTACACTCATAATCCCAGAAGTACTCAGACCCATAATCCCATCAGTACTAAAACACATAATCCCAGGGATCATGAATCAAGTCTCAAACTCTACAAGTCCCGCCCACATTGCATGAACTTTTGTGGGGACAACCAGACATAAACTATAACACAGGGCATGGTGGCAAATGTTGGGAGCCACAGGAAGCCAAGACTTTGATCAAGTGTGTGTAGGTGGGACTGGGCCTCCCTGCCTGGAGCAGAAATCTACCCCAGTGCTGAGAAAAACATCCTGTTGAGAAAAACATCCTGTCTGGTTCCTGATACCTATATGTTATTTCTACAATAGTCTCTTGGATTTAAACCTATTTTAGCTATTTTTTTAACTCATTTAGAGCCATAGTCTGTTGTCCTAGCATTTCTACTAAACTGAACGTGAAGGGAGGTTTTAAGGTTTTAAAAGATAAGGATTTATGAAGACCTACAACTTAGTTTAAATCTACGACTCAAGTGAAATTTTTTTGAGCTGTCTTGGTCAGGATTGTGGCTTGGGACTCTATAAAACCCACTGGGCGTTTTCGTTTTCTCCAGATATTAACCATAAACATTATCTTGAGCCTAACAAATTTGCGCTGCCGACAATGCACATTGCCAACACCAAGGCCACAGGTACCATACTCATGACGGCCCTACATAGCACCAGGCACACAGCACTGTAGTTGGGGATACACATCAACCTCTGTGGCTAGATGAGGCAAACAGATCAGCAGGCGGCTGGGGAATCTCAGCTGGGTTTGCCAAAGACCAGAGCACAGAAGCCTCCCGAAACCCAGTTTGTGCCTCTAGCCCTGGCAGCACTGTGTTGCTTGGAATCAATGGCTCAAGATTTAAAATAATGTTTTCTTTTGTCCTCTGATTGAGAAAAGCTAGACGGCTGCAGCTCTACCTGTTGTATATTTACTTCAGGCTCAACGCCTCAGACTATCGGCCTTAGGCTACACCCATAATCCCAGAAGTACTCAGATTCATAATCCCATCAGTACTAAAACACATAATCCCAGGGATCATGAATCAAGTCTCAAACTCTAGAAGTCCCCCCCCACCCACATTGCATGAGGCTTTGTGGGGACAACTAGACATAAACCATAACACAGGGCATGGTGGCAAACACCTCTAATCCCAGCACTGGGGAGGTAAAGCAGGAGGATCACTATAAATTCAAGCTGCATAGCAAGACCCTGTACTAAATAGATAGATAAATCTTTAAAAAAGAAAGAAAGAAAATGGCTCTTGAAAGAAAGGGTAAGTACTAAGTTATGGAGGCTTAGAGAAGAGTCTCTAAAATCTTAAAGAATTTGTTTTTTATGAATTGATAAATGACTCAAGGATTGTAATTTTTGAGTAGAAGTTGAGACAGACATGTTCTGGTGATTCCTCCATGAAAAGAGATAGCTCAGAAAGTGCAAAAACAGCTAACAAATTAGAAATTCAGAAAACTTCGTAATGGCAATGAGAAGAGTGTACTAAAATTGTTGCCAACAATTTTCTGAGAATGAACATTCTCAAAGTTGTACAGAGAAGCCCAACACTGTAGCTGAATGGGTGGAGCACAGGTCTCCTATTGTACCTATAGAGCAGTGGTGGCAAACCTATGGCACTTAAAGCTTTAAAATGTTTGCCATCACTGTATGCACTGCTTTTCCTTAAAGCTATAGATGTGACTAAAAAGAATCAGGTGTATGGTATCTCTTTCAGGTTTCATGCGCCTGTTGTCTTCATGCGATATAAGAGATACGTGTCTGTGTACCCATGCATCTCTTTTTATCTATATGTTTCTATATATGCACTATTCATATATATGTAGCAATTAAATTACATTGACAGCATAGTAAAAAGATTATAAGAATTATGTGGAGATTAATTATTGAAAGCAGCATCTCTTTCCTTGGAAATCCATGTCTGAGTCAGAGAATGACAAGCAACATAAGACAACAGTTAACCTTTATACCTAGCTCTGCATTCAAAAAGAGAAAAAGGCTGCTTCCCACATTCATCCCACAGCTTCAATTACGTGAAGTGAATAATCAACTTAACACTGTAAAGATGAGCTGAATGTGTGTTGATTTTTATTTGGCATTGATTGCTGTACTTGGGCGTATTCTTCTCACTATTACACACCAAGGCACCACCTGGCACCACTTGTCTATCCTAACTATTCAACCATCATGTGATCACATTTTTGCAGTTTTTCTACTTCAGACATTGCCTAATTTCAGCTTCTATTTTAAAGTATTACCTAATGAAAATTGTACAGTTTTATGTGGAAATTTCCCCTAAAACTCAATGGCAGAGTTCTCTAGCATATACTCAAGTGTCATTTCATGACACATCAGTTCTTTGGTATACAAAGATCCAAGCATAAGTAGTAGATGACCCTGGTACATATATGACCAAGGAAAATATGTGTATGTATTTATTTAGTAAGAGCTATAATGATAATCATTATTGTCTGCTTCCACGAAAAAGCATCTGGTTATAGAGGGCATTTGTTTCTGGCTACGTTGCTGTGGACCTGGAAGTTGAAAGGTAACATGTGGCTCCAGATTATCAAAAGCAAAGTTTCTCTCCTTCACTAGGTACCTGAGATCCAAACACCCCTTTGGTAGCTCCAACATTGGCACTGCTCCTGAAGAGAATGCTCTACAAACTTTAGCTATTATTTCAAGTGGTGTTTTACAAAAAAAAACAGAAAACAACTGTCTGTCCCAACCTGTTCCATGCCCTGGATGTGTGAGTACAAGAGTGCATGAGACATCTGTTTCTGCAGATCACACACTTTGTACAAAGACCAACATATGAACTGATCAAACACTGTTAGTCTCTAGAACTCTATCAGCCTTTCTCTACCTAACCCCTTGAGAGTACCTGAAGATTTTTTTTTTAACTTTTTGTTTGTGTGTTGTATCGTGAGCCAATCCCATCAGCGGCCTGGAGGCCCCTCACACCAGCACTCGTGGGGCATCTGGGATTCATTTGCACCTTCCCAACTGCTATCTGAAGTGTGTGGAGCTGAGCTCCTGAAGACCACTATAGGGCTGGCCAGATAACTCAGCAGATTAAAGCACCTGCATTAAAGATGCAGGGACTGGGTTCAATCCCTGGCATGCTACACAGGCACGCCCCCACCCCCAGATGTGCTAAGACTGTGATTGAGACTGGGCATGGTGGCAAGTTCCTGCACTTGGGAGACTGCAAACTGAAGGGTCACTATGAGTACAATCTATATAGTGAGACCCTGTAGTCCCTGTACTAAATACAAAAAAAAAAAAAAAAAAAAAAAAAAAAGACCACTGTGAGCACAAATCTTGTGCTTTGTAAAATGCTGTGTGTGTCATTCTAGGACAGCACAACTCTCCTGTCCTTGCTGAATTACAGACCCCATGATGTCTTCTTCAACGAATTGGCTGTTGAGCCTTCCTGAGAGCAATATCTCTTCAGCTGATGGCAGATGCTGTCATATGACTACAGGTTGGTCTTCAGTTCCCAATTTTAGAGAACATGGCCATTACCTCTGCCTAGACAATCTGCAGCCTGCTTTCTTGGGACATGATTTGACTTCAAGATTGAAGGGAACCCCAGTACAAAAATAAAAACTGCACATAAGAGTTGCATCTCAAGATATCTAAAATGGGGGGAAAGCAGTCATTGTCAATGTAACAAATCTAATTTTTTAAAGACAATTAAAAAACAGAATTTTACTAAGCAAAATGGTAGGAACTTGATAATGGTTATTACATTACATTTTGTTGTCAAAATCAGAGAGAAAAAGATAAATAAATAAATAAATAAATAAATAAATAAATAAATGCAGAAAAAGACTAAGCATTAATTGTTCCTTTTAACAGGCCAGCATAAATCAGCAGCATAATTATCCAAGCTCCCCTATGTATATACATACAAATTTCTTTTTCCTTTTCCTCTTTTATTTTTCTCCTCTTCCTCATGCCAGCTGTTCCTTCCCTTTGAGTTCTTTCTCTCTCACAATATCTGTTATAGCTTTCATATTTTATTTACACTTTCATTTCCTTAAAGATTGATATATTCATGGGGACACATGTACCCCTGTAGCATGTTTTCAGTTCTTCTGGAAAAATACCCATGAGGGGAGTAGCTGGCTTAAAAGGGACCTCGACTCCTACCTTTTCTAAGGGATCTCCACACTGATTTTCACAGTGGTTATTCCAGTCTATACTCCCACCAACAGTAGAGAAGCATTCCTTTTGACCACAGCCCCTTCTGTATTTGTTATCGGTTGGAGTCTTCTTTCTGGAATGAGATGGAATCTCAGAGCTGTTTTAATTTTCATCTCTTGAATGACCAATGATGCTGAATATTATTTGCTACTTGTATTTATTGATCTTAGAAGTATATATTTACCTCAGATACCCAGTTTTTGTTGGGCCTTTGAATTTTGGGAGCTTAATTTTTTAAACTCTATATATGTTCTAGAAAGAAGTCTATTGTCTGAAGAGCAGTTGGCTAAAATTTTCTCCCAATTCATGGGTTTTCTTTTACTTTGTTGGCGACCTCTTTTGATGTGCAGAAACTTTTCAAAAAGAGGGCATCCACGTTGTTGATTTTTTTAAGTTTTTGCCTCTGTAATTTTGTTTTTTTTCATGAATTTTTTGCCCAGCCCTTATGTCTTGAAGATAAGTACCTACATTCTAGTAAAGTTGGTGTCTCTATTTTAATATTTAAATCTTTGATCTATTTTGACTTTACTGCATGTGATAAACATGGATCTAATTTTATTCTGTGATACATGGAAAGTCAGCTTTTTTCAGCACCATTTTTTAAAGAGGTTATCTTTCTTCCAGTGAACATGTTTGGACCCTTTGTCAAAACACAGTGGCTGTGTGTGTTGTAGTTGTAGTTGTGCCTCTAATCTGTTCCATGATCCTCAGGTCTATTTGTTGTTGTTGTTGTTGTTGTTTATTTGTTTATTTGATTGATTTTTGCTTGTACCATGCTGAGTTTATCACAGTAGCTTTGTAGTATAATTTCAAATCAGAGATTGTGGTGCCTTCTGACTTTTCTTTGTGGCTCAGGATTGCCTTATCTATCCTAGGTTTCTTCTGGTTCCAAATCAATTTTAATAATATTTTCTCTAAATCTGTGAGGCTTACTAATAGTATTTTAATATGTATTTCACTGAATCTGTATAACAATTCTGGGAGTGCAGCCATTTTCACAATGTTAGTTCTTGTCCAGTATCAAGGAATATCTTTCCATTTTCTGAAATTCTTTTTTGATCTCTTTTTTTTCAAAGTATGTAATTTTGACTATATACATCTTTTACTGCCTTTGCCAGATTGATTCCTAAGTATATCGTTTGGGGACTGTTACTGTATAAAACCATGGTTTCTCTAATTTCTCTCTCAGTGTGTTTGTTGTTTGTGCATAGAAATGCTATTGATGTTTTAAAATATATTTGGTATAATATTTCACTACACTGCTCAGATCTATAGCAATCCTCCTGTTTTCAGCCCTCCCAATGGTGGGGTTACAAGCATGTGCTAAAGTACTGGGTTTTGGTGGCCAGCTAAGTGTGCCCAGGGACAGGGCCTGTGCAGCATGTGGTGCTGAGAATCAAGCCCCAGTCCATGTACTTGCCCAAGCAGATGTTTAGTCTGCTGAGCTATCTCACCAGCCCTAATGACATTGATCTTTAGTGTTGATTTTATACCCAGCTATGGTATTAGACTTGGTTATTAAATGTGCAAGTCTTTTGGTGTATTTCAGGTTCGTCTATATAGAGTAATATGTCATCTGCAAATAATCATAATTTCACTTTTTATTTTATAATTCTTGTTCCTTTTCTCTCTTTATGTAATTGATCTCACCAATATTTCCAGAGCTAGAAGTGCCTTATCTTGTTCCTAATTTTAAAGGGCAGAATCTTTATTCTTTCCTTTTCTCATATGGTTGGCTAGGGGTTTATCATTTTTTTGTATTCTCTCAAAGAACTAACTCTTCAATTCATTAATTCTTTCTTTTTCTTCATCTTCATTGCATTAATTTCTGCTCTGATCTTTATAATTCCTGCTCTTTTAGGGCTTTGGGTTTATCTCTTTTGCTAGAAACTTGAGGTACAGCATAAGTTCATTTATTTAGGCCCCCTCTGTTTTCCTGATGTGAGAATTTACTGCTCTAAATTTCCCTCTTAAGACTGCTTTTATTGTGTCCCACAGGTTCTGCAGTTTCATTGGATAGTAAACATTACTTAATTTATTTTTTTATTTCATCTGTGACCCATTGATTGATCAGGAGGGTGTTGTTTAATTTCCCTGCATTTATGGAGTGTTTCCTGTTCTTTTTGTCAGTTTCATTGAATTATGGTCAGATAATATGCATGAGACAGTTTCAATTCCTTGACATTTACTTAAGCATGTTCCCTGTGCTAGTATGTGGTCTGTTTTGAAGAACATCCTGTGTGCAACTAAGAAGAGTGAGTATTCTGATATTGGGTGGAATAATTTGTAAAGGTCTACCAAGTCCATTTTTTCACAACTTTGGTTTAGTTCTGTTATTTTTGCTGATGTTTTGCCTAATTGGCCTGTTTTTTTGTGACAATGAGGTATTAAAAGACAGGATAGAAGAAGAACAGAGAGGAGGAAGAGACTAAACTATATACAATCTAAACTATAGGGCCAGCCAAATACCTCAGTGAATTAAAGCACCTACAAGCAGGAGCAGGGGCCAGGGGTATTGATCCCCTGGCCTGTTGTGCTGGTCCCACCCCTGGGGCACAATGAGATGGCAATTGAGACTGAGCACTGTGGTGCATGCCTGTAATCCCAGGTCTTGGGAGGCTGTAAACAGGCAGATCACTATGAAGCTGATCTAGTTGTGAGACCCTGAACAACCTGTAGACCCTTCCCTAAGATTAATTAATTAATTAAGATGAATAAAATTAGGAAAGGAATATTGAGTATAAGTAATCTTTCAACTGACCACCAACAGTGTGGTAAGTGCAAATAACTGCTCTAAAAGAGGAAACTGGCTATAATAACATTTTGAAGAATATCTGTACTGTTTTCAGTGGTAGTTATAGTAATACACATTCTCATTAACTGTTTAAGGAAGTTCCTCTTTCTTCATATTCTTGCCATGTTTATCAATATTTGGTCTTTGGAGACTAGCCATTCTGATTAAACCAAAATGACATTTCATTATAGTTTTAATTTGCATTTGACTAATAATAAATGATGTTGAAAAGCTAGTTTTAAAAGTATTTCACAGGAGATGCTAAGGGGGTTCTGGAGAGTTAGGCCACCAGGTAGGTCAGGGTGACTGGCGCACCCTTCATGGAAGTGGCAGTGGCCAAGCTGGGCACCGGGAGTGGAGAGTGATGGTGTGGCTGGAAAATGCTGGTCCATTCCCATGGGGACAAGAAGGAGACAAACCATCACGATGAGATGGAGGTGGACTATGCCGAAAACGAAGGGACCAGCTCTAAGGATGAGGACATGGAGAGCTCATCGATGTTTGAGGATAGCGATAGCTCAGAAATGGATAATTAAGACTGTGAAAGAATAAGGATGGAGTGTTTAGATGAAATGTCCAATCTTGAAAAACGGTTTATGAATCTCAAAGATCAACTTTATAAAGAATGATTAAGTCAGGTGAATGCAAAACTGCAAGAAGTCATAGTCATTCTGGAAAAGCTCAGAATATTTGGAACGACTGTCAGCCTTCCAGAAAAATATGCAAATTCGTACCAAGGTAGCAGGAATCTATAGAGAGCTCTGCTTAGAATCTGTAAAGAACAAATATGAATGTGAAATTCACGCTTCTTGTCAACATTGTGAGAGCAAAAGCTTTTGTTGTATAACACAGTTCAGAGTGAGCTACAGGAGAAGATCAGAAGGCTTAACACAGTTCAGAGTGAGCTACAGGAGAAGATCAGAAGGCTTAAGGAGGATAAGCACAGCACTGACATTAGCTCAGATCTCCTGAACGATGAACATCAGTCAAGAAAAAAGAGGAAGGATCCTTTTAGTCCTCACAAAAAAAAGCCAGTTGTTGTTTCAGGTCCATATATTGTTTATATGCTACAAGATCTTGATATTCTTGAAGACTGGACAACAATTAGGAAGGCAGTGGCCATGCTGGGTCCACATAGAGCAAAAACAGAAACACCTGTGAAACTAGAAGAACATCTGCATAGTGCTAGATCTGAAGAGGGAAGACTGTATTATGATGGTGAATGGGATATACGGGGACAAACGATATGTATCGATAAAAAAGATGAATGTCCTACAAGTGCCGTAATTACAACAATTAATCATGATGAAGTTTGGTTTAAGAGGCCTGATGGAAGCAAATCGAAGCTTTATATTTTACAGCTACAGAAAGGAAAATATTCAATTAAACATTTGTAATTATGATTTAAGTGTTGTCTAAATTTACATTGTTAGTGTTACCAATTTCAATGTGCCATGGAAGAGAAAAAGTGTACTCACTAACTTACTATTCTCATGGAGTCATGAGAAAATGTGTATTTCTAGTTAGTAGACCTCATATTATGTGTTATTAAAAGAAGCAGTAATAAATAAAGGTTTAATCATCATCATTACATTTATTTGCCTCTTAGACCCAATACCAATGCTATATATGGTAAGGATTTCTTTTAAGAGTTTTTCTTTGTGTTTTTTTTTTAAATAATCATGCAGATCTGTCTAATCTTTAGTGAACTATGGCCATGTTTGTCTGCAGTCTTTTTTTTATTTTTCATCTTTGTCATTCATCATGTTTGTAAATAAAGGGTTTGTATTAGTAAATCAGTGTTAAATCAGAATTGAAATTTAAACCTGTGTAAGTATGTATGTGTGGCCTCATCAGCTTGTTTAGAACTCAGGGTCTTATGTTACAACCTAGATTTCCCAAAATTAAAATATTTGGTTTGAAAGCTAAAAGAAGCACTTTTATAGAATAACTTTCCTTCTCTTTCTTGATGGTATGGTGATGACCTATTTTTACAAATTATACTTATTGTTAATTAGTAAAATTAGTGTCAAGTGATAACATGTTCCTCCCTGTATTTCTTGTCGCCCTTTAAAGAGCAATCGTTCATCCCTGGTATTTATGATCCAGTATGTAAGCGGTGAACAGTGACTGGCAGTATTGTGGTGCTTGCTGTACATGTCTGATCCTTCCAAACAGATTTTTAGTGAGCGTTTTCCAGAGGTAAAACTAGATCCTTAATCTAATTTTATTCCTAGAGAAAAATGGACAAGGATAACTTCCTTGGATCTGTTCTCCAATTAATGTCTTTATCTTGAGTGTTTTTACCCTTTAAGGCCATTTGGTGCAATTTAGGGAGCATTGACCTCCCTTCCCTTGCCGCATTCAGATGAACTTGCAGCACTGCAGGAGCAGCACGAAGCGTTGGCGGCCTCAGTGTGGCAGCACGGTGGTGGTAGTATGCAGGGGACAACCAAACCAAGTATTCCTGGTGATCTTGTGCACTTTAATTTCTGTTGCAGTGAGACTTACTAGGTAAGGAAGAAATGTACTTACTAATACAGTGCAGGAATAGCCACGTGATTCCGTTTGTTTTCTTACTATTTTACCTCTGCAAACATCATCCTATACAGATCACTACTTTATAGTTGCCAAATTTTAAAACGTTTGACTTCTGAAATTCATTAGTAGCAGTTGCGCTATTTTATTCTCTTCCTAATTAAATTTAGTAACTGTACATATGTCATAATCCAATAATATTTGACAGTACTTATGTATACAATGTTCGATAAACATTTTAATAAGATTTATATTTTTAATTTAGTATATAATGAAAAGATGTGTTTGAGTGTCAACAAAATAAAAATAAATAAATAAATAAAACTATTTCACACTGCATCTTTTCTGAAACACACATACATAAACATACATAGATGTAAACTGTTTTAGTTCTCTTATGGCCAAGACATTAAGATTTAGAATTTCAAACAAATTAGCAAAATTGTTTAAATATTATGTGTTGGGAAAAAAAATTGTGTGTTGGTCAACTGATCAACCAAGTCTTATTTTTCTATAAAAGTATGCTTGAGGGCCAATGAGATAGCTCAGGGATCTAAAGTGCCAGCTTAGAGGCCAGGGAGATAGCTCAGGGGCACAAGTGCCTACCTGGCAAGTGCAAGGTCCTGAATTCGATCCCTGGTTTTGCAAAATAAATAAATAAGTGGAAGAAAGAAAGGAAAAAAAGAAAGAAAGAAAGAAAGAAAGAAAGAAAGAAAGAAAGAAAGAAAGAAAGAGAGAGAGAGAGAAAGAAAAAAAGAAACAAAGAAAGAAAGAAAGAAAGAAAGAAAGAAAGAAGGAAAGAAAGAGAGAGAAAGAAAGAGAGAAAACATGCTTGGGCAAACAGGCAGGCACAGAGGACCATGGTTCGATCCTTGGCACCACATGTCATGTCAACCCCACACTCAGGTGGGCTGAACCTGCAAAAAAAGAAAAAAAAAAAAAAAAGCATGAGAAGTATGCTTGGGATCTTGGGTTCTTATTGCTCTTTATCATATTACTTATCTCAGATTCCACAGGAATCAGCTATTTTGTTTGCATGCCACTTCTTATGCCCTGCATAACTCATAAGCTTGCAAACACCATATAACTAACTATAGAACCAATAAGAGGAGGTGAATTTTCACAGAAAATTCCACTTAGAGTCACATGATCATGAGGCATCCTGAACTTTTGGTATACATTGTGATTGAAATGATTAAAATGACCCACAGGCCTGAAACCTGGACTACAGCTGAAATGCAAAAATTATAATGAAAAGAATGCTGCTGCAGACTTTCCCTCTCTGGTCTTATTTCCTCAAAATACATTACCTTCTTCTTTGTTATAGAAGTAGAGCTCTGAGTTTGTGTGCAGCTCAGAATCAGATTCAGCTCGTCTCTTCCCATCAAATTCCCAAGGGATTGGGCAGAAAGTCACGGAGATAAGCACCTGACATTTGTCCTGGATGGGCCACATGGAGAGCTGTCAGTTCGGCCAGCTCCCAGGCAGGTGCCAGGGAGACTGGATAAGAGAACATCATACTTCTTCCCCTAGAACTTGTTCTCAGATATGCAGTCATTTGTTTGTTGGTTGAGTCATATTATTTAGTTTACTGCCAACAAAATCAAGTTCAAGTTTCATCCTCGCCTTCTCTTTCATCAACCTCACTTCTACAGCATCCCCATGCAGAGTTGTTAGGCAGGAAGGGCTTGAGACAGCTGGCCTTGGGATCACATGAAAAGCAAGGAAGACGTGATGCATTTTTCTTTCCTTCATTTTCTTAACCATCAAATGTACATAAAATACAAAAAAAACTTATTATATTTCAAGCCATAGTTGAAGACAATGTAAAATCTTCTAAGTATGCTAACGAGGTTCAGGGTCATACAAAGTGCAAGATATGTGTGATGTTTAAAAAAAAAGAAAACTCAAGCACTCAAAAGAAATTCAACAGAAGAAATCTACATAGATATTAATATAGAAACACCCACTGAAACTGTTCAAAAGTAATATTTTAAAATTCTTTATTTTGTTAAAAAAAAGCAATGACCTTAAAAGAATGAAATTACAGTCCTTAAAAGCCATTTAGTCATATGAATGTAAACAACTTTAATTTCAGTCAACTGCCACCTTGGTACATGCCTGTGTTCACACTTGAGTGGTATTCTTTCCTTCTTTCCTTCTCTTTTTGTAGTTACTGTTTTTATCCATTTAAATGAGAAAAAAGATAAATAGCAATGAAACAATTTCAAAACTTGTTAGGATGGCAGTTACAATAATTAATACATTGCATATTATTGTCTTCATATCAATTATTCAGAGGACAAGATGAAGAGATATCTTGTCTAAACAATATTAGCACAAACATTTCTTCTAAATAAACTAAGAGAAAGTAGATGTCTATCTACCCTATCTTGAATAAACGCATATATTTTTTCACATCAAAACAGTCCTTCATTTATAGTCCCCTTTTTGTTTTGTCAGAGATGGATATTCCACTGCAGTTATAGAAACTATCTTTCTTTCCTTCCCTCTTTCTTTTTCCTTTCACCCTTTTCTTTATTCTCTCTTTTTCTTTTTCTCTATGACTTTATGAATCATTTACTTAATGACAAACTACCTGTACTCTATACAGCTACCTAATTGTGTCACTTGAATTATTTCACTGAAGACAGAGAACTGAGGCTCATCACCAAGTTCCTGGGTTCTAGAACCAGCTTGCTCATGACAGTCAATGTTTAAGTGTTCATAAAATTAGAATTAAAAGACTGCTTCATTTTCTCTTTAGACTACCCACCTCCACATTTCCCCCAAGAATCAAGAGATAGGTTTCATTTTCTAGTTCTGCCCCTCAGTAGCTTTCTGAGCTATGCAATCATATCTTTAGTAATATCTGTAGTATCTATCTTTGCTTTACAGCAAAGATGCTACCTATGAGTTTGCACAAGACGAATGGAAAGCACATATTTTGTACTCCGCTCTGATTTTTTAAAAAATCTTTTATATGTCTATTTATTTGGTACAAGGTCTCATGATGTAGCTCAGATTAATAGTAATCTTCTTGTCTCAACCTCCCCAGCGCTGGGATTACAAGCATGTGCCAGCACATCCAGTTCTGGTGGCTGGCGCAACAGGATGCCATGTGATATCAGGGATCAAACTCAGGTTCTTTGAGTTTGTCCTGTAGATGCCTAGATTGTTGGACTATCTCCCCAGCCATGATTTTTTTAATTCTTCACTTAAATTTAGAAGAAGCTCTCTTCCTGGAATCAAAATTAACATAAGCAGTCCCTGGCTTACACTTTGGTTCCATGGTAGAGATCTGCATTTCATTTTAACATAAGCCTGCACTTCGATTAGCAGCAATGCAATTAGAAGATGTAGAAAACTGTAATTCATACTATTGCAGCCCAAAATACTGGAGAGTAATATTGTGACTGCACTTTATTGAATGAAATAATGCATTTTGGAGAGTAAAGAGTCAAGTCCCTCCCCCGCCTGAGCTATCACGCTGTCCTTCCTTCCCGCTGTCATGAGCTTCTCATAATGTAAAACATTTCTTCATTTCCAGTAGATAATACTTTCAGCAAAAAGGTAATTTTGAAGTCTATTACTTGCATTCTTAGTGAAGAGCACAATGTAGCATTTTGTTCTAATATGCCATTGAAGTTGTTTGAGTAGGTACACCATGAAATCAATGCAAAATGTTGAAATGGTTTCCATTAACTATGCACATTTGCACCGCTTCCATTAATGGCCGTGTTTTTGTTCTTTTCCTTCATCTTTGCGTCTGTAAGATGAAATGATTCAGCTGATGTAACTGAAAAGTGCATTGAAAAGGTAGAGAGGAAATTACAAAAGCATCAACCACAATTCCACCCACACACTTTATTTTATAATGAAGTTTAATAATGATAGAAACTGTCACTAGATTTAAACATCAGTCATGTCAGCAATTGTAGTTAATGTGAATATCTCATTCAGAGTAATGTTTTATCAAAACATGGCAGGGACTGTGTATTATATTGAACTGAAATGTCATAATGAAATCTTAACTAGGTGCTATTACTGTAATGCATATTATGCTGAGAGAAATTTACTTCAACCTGAAAAGATAAAATAAGTACTATTTCAACAATGTAAGTTTAAATAAAATCATTCTCCTTAAGTTGTCTTTCCATGTTTTCTAGACATCATAGATATATATAATATGTATATATGTAGAAATATATTTCCATGTGTGTGTATATATTGCCATCATTTACGATAAAACGTGTCCTATATGTTACCTACTATACTAGTTGTGCTGATGTGCTTTGGTAGTAAATATACAACAAAAATATTTATTTTTCTTTAAAAATAACGTTATCTTTAGAAGAAAATGTGTAGTTCTTATACAGCATAGGTTTTGAACCCAAAATATTTGGAGCTGCTCTCTTAATCAATCTTGAGGAGAAAAGGATGTCCCCAGTGGCAAAACCATATCAAACCTTACAGGAGCTCTCTGCTGAGCAGGGCAACCCTGTAGCAGGACCAGAAAGGTTGGTCAGGGCAGGCACACCAGCTAAGTCATTCAGCACAACAGTCTTTGCTCTGCTTCCTGATAATGTGGGTCCTGCTAATGTCTGCACAAGCAGACTAGCAGCATCAAAGGAGATGAACTACAGAAGATGCTCTCACCTTCCACTGACACCCCACTTTCCACCCTAATGGTAGCAGGATCTGCCCACATCAAAAGGCTTAGCAAATCAGTGAAAGTACTGAGTAGCTTGCGACAGTTTCATGTTTACTTGACAAAGGCAGAGGCAGGAAGCATGCTTTCACTTTGGGGTACCATAGCATCTCCTCCTTAGTATAGCAGGAAGGACGAAAAGGGAGGTGAGTCGTTTTATAGGGCAGAGTACTCTCTGGGAGCCCACAGTATCTTCAAGAATGAGGAGAAGCAAAGGCAGCTGACCAGGACAACAGCTCTTGTGCTGTGCACACACTTAAGGCCTGTCACTTTCTCCACAGTTCTTTTTGTTTCTATGTGTTTTCATATTTTAACAGTTTTGCAAATGCAACTGGATAAATTTGTAGCAGATTCTAAGAGACAGCAAGAACATTCAGACTCACCACCAGGTGCCAGTGCTGTGCCATTCACATGTAACGAGAAAAGAAATGGGCTCAAGGGACTTTGGATGAGTACTACTCGCTATGCTAGCTCCCAAAATTAAATATTGTCATTATGTATTCATTGCTACTGTTATAGGATCTGTGGCAACAGAATTGTTTCATTTAAATA
The DNA here is from genome assembly GCA_004027025.1 of Myocastor coypus. Classification (NCBI taxonomy): domain Eukaryota; kingdom Metazoa; phylum Chordata; class Mammalia; order Rodentia; family Myocastoridae; genus Myocastor; species Myocastor coypus. The sequence continues at coordinate 72,331 of PVJA010003817.1, read as the reverse complement.
GTGCTATGCAGCAAGCCGCCCATTAAAACTTAACTAGTTTTAACAAATAATGATTTATTATATATCATAGTTCCATGATTTTGATTACACTCAGCTAGGATACTTTCTAATTGAACTCCTGATACACAGACTGAAGCTGAATTCTGTCCTACAGCTGTTTCCAACTAGGGCTGTTACTGAGACTAGAAATTCCAGTGGGCTCCCATGTTCCTGACTGCCTCCCATATGGCTTTTCATTCTTCAAATCTAGCACAAGTTTCAAAGCAGAATGGCATCTAAGTTCCAAAATACAGCTTCTCCCAGAAGAGAACCCCATAGTTTGAGGGTATCTAAAGCCCCTACTGGAACCACACCTGCTAATTTTCTCACAGGCCCAGCTACCTGCTAAGAGAGGGACTTCCAATGAGCGTAAATACCAGAAAGTGTGGCCAGCAACTGGGCCATCACTGCACATCGAGTAAAAGAGCCACACCTCCATAAGCACCACGTCAGAAAGTCTCCAACTGTGATTAGATCAGAAATATTATAAACCTTTATGTTCTTTTTTGGAAAATCATAAGCAAGACAAATGATACTGACATAACATTAAAGATGAAAAAACAAAAAAAAAAGTGTAATGTGTCTGCTCCAAGGAGCATTCTTTTATGCATAGAAGAGTGCAGTTCCAGACACTGGCTTTAGGGTTGTGTAACCTAAATCTTAACTTCTTAGGGTACCCATGACGAAGTGCACAAAAGGGGAAAACCAGAGGTAAACATACTAAGAACAATTTCATTACCAGATGTCAATTCTATAGTTCACGAAGACAGCTCTACCTGGTATATGAATGAAAACTACTTGTAAACACAATTCTTATAGACAAGTCCTCCAGGAAAACAAGTGATAAAGGGCAGGCTTTCTTTACGAGCACACATTTGGAGTAACAGAAACTGGACGTTCTACTGCACTATTTCCATTAGGGCTGATGACTCGCCCTTCTCTGTTCTACAAACATCTCTGTTTGAAGAACTGACTCAGTTCCATTCAATTATTGCAATACTGCCTCTTAATAATATAAGAAAAACACTAATACTCCATGATTTTCTATAACCAAAATATAAAGAGCAAAAATTAAAACTTATTATCAATGTTTTATGCTGCATCAAGCCAATAATTGTTTTTATTCAAGATAATATTCGTGCTCATAAGCACGACCCAGAAAACACTGTGTTTCTGTAATGAGTGTAGTTCCATTTTCTACCTGATAATCCCAACACCTAACAGATTGCTGATTGCTACCGCCAAGTGACACTTTTGTAGTGCAGGTAACATTTGCCAGACATGGGACCTAAGCATGATATCCACCAACAGTTTCAAATTTAATTCCAACCATCAACATTAAAACTAAACAATAAGACTTTGTGCCTTATAAGACAGCTTATTAAATTCATTTCCATATAAAATTTATATATTCTGACAGTGTAGCTAATATACATTGTCAACATTTTTTATCTTTCAATGATTTATAAATAAAAATGAAGAGGGCATTTGTTGAAACATTTCTGTAAGCTTTTTAGATTCCTATAATAAAACTACATAATTGGAAAAAAAGAATATGAAACGTTACTGACAGTATTTTTATGAAAATTATACAGCATAATCTTTCAAAGTTTATACTTTTTTCAGAAGAAAGCTATTTCTCCAAGATTATATTTTCTCTCGTAGAAAAATAGTTCTTCTTGTACCATCTGCCAGGGTTAAGTGTTTCATTAACTGAGGAGAGAAAGATATTCCACCACTGACCCATTGGGATAATTATTTGTTATATTTAAAAGATTTTCAACTTTAAATATTAGCTATCTGAAGTATCCGTACTAAAATGGCACTTCTGTAAAAAATATTACTACGCAAAGCTTTTGCAAAAAGTGAATTTATTTGACCATTTATTGAATGTTAATGTTCAATACAGAAAAGGCCAGCAGCTAGTGGCTTCACAATTGGAATTACATGAGTAATTTTAGAAACTCAATTCTTGAATTTATCAATCACAAGAAAGTATAATTTATATGAATCGATTTTCAAGCATCCTGTTGGGCTAAAATTATTAATGTTCACTATATTCCCTGAGAAATGTTGAGGAGACCTTGGAGCTAAGTCACCAGGAAGCCACAGAGATAGAGGTGAGATAAGCATGAGATTCCCCAGCTCTTTTCAGGAGGGAAATTCCAAGCCTTTACCTAGCCTTCATCATGATCCAACGGTTCCAATGGAGATCTTTCAAGTCTTCAAGGATGCCCTCTTCATTTATCCCCAGCATGTGTGTACCACCTTTAGGTAAATAAAATCTGCCAATGGATTTTTATCTTACTTTGTTTGGCAGCTTACCTCTGTGATGTCCTCTTCAGAAGTATTTCCCTGTGATGTATATCACAAGGGCTTGTAAGATTGCATAGGTGCAATCATATATAAAATGATATTTAAAAAAAAAACTACTTCCATCTTCTGGGAGCCTAAGCTTTGTATGGGATCCAAAAGATGTTAAGTAGTGCCGGGCGTGGTGGCGCACGCCTGTGATCCCAGCACTTGGGAAGCTGAGGCAGGAGGATCGGTGTGAGTTCGAGACCAGCCTGGGTTACAAAAGTGAGCTCAAGGCCAGCCTGAACTGCATAGTGAGACCCTGTCTCAAAAAGACAAAAAAAAAAGAAGATGTTAAGTAGCTAGATAAACAACCAAAACTCAAGTCATCTATTGACACTATATGTTCAAATGTTCAGTGCATACCTTAAAACATTCTGAGAAGAATTTTCTAAGTACTTCCCTCAGGAGACAAGATAGGGATGAAGAATAGAAGCTGAGCTGCCAAACTTTGAAAGCCCTAGGTGGTATATAACGTCTTTTGAGTCTAAAAATAGGTATTAGCATATTAAAGATTCTGATAGGTATCGCAATTAAACAGATTCAACTTTTTAAAAACTCTATTTCACAAATTTATTTTAAAACTAAAGCCTTCTTTTTCTTTAGCAAAGGTACTAAAATCCTGTAGAATTTTTATTCCCAAAAAGTTTGGCAAATGCTTCTTCTGTAGGTAGTACAGTAGACATAAATATTCAGGGCAACAAAGAATTATTCCTGAGTAACTCCTACTCAGAAGGGTCTCTCAGATGAACTCCAAGTTCTACCATTTAAGCAGTGGGTACATTCAGCCATTCAAATGCTACCTCTGCCAGTCCCTAACCACAGGACCTGGTCAAGCTGCTCGCTCTCAGCTTCAGTTTTCCAATTTGCGAAACAAAATAATATTGCATATATTATCTGGGTGTTGGAAACAGATTCATTTGTGGGTACTAACACAGAGCTAATCAATATAATGCTCTGGAAAATTCTCTGCAGCTTTCCCTCCTCACATGATTCTCTTGTAAGATGAGTCAGCAAGAAATGCTGGGCTACAGATACTTGAGGACACTGAACATCTAAGACCACAGCAATGCTACTTCCAAGTATTTCTAGAGGAAGTGGGAACCTAAGGAAAATCCGCCCAGCAATCACAGAAGTAGGACATTTATGAAAGTGAAAGAAAGCAAATTTTAGGTCAATATGGAGACTTCTTTGAGAAATAGATGCCTGTGCTCATGCCTAGGCATATTTACTGAACTGGATCCCTTTCTGGAATATTTGAGAGGTGTTGGAACCTTGATGTTCTTAAACCACATGACTTCTAAGTTTCCCAGCCTGATCTGTCATTATTATGATCATCATTGTGTCAGAGCAGACATTTACCACTGTTTTGTTCCAACTTCACTCAATGCATGTGTTGAGTCAAAGATACTGATATTTGGTGTGCTTACTGCAGGATAACTTCAGATATTCTCAAAGCAAGTCACTAATTCACATGTACTAAGAAGGCTCAGGAAGTGTAAGCACATGTTTTAAAAAAATCGTACACACACACAAACACACACACACACACGAAGCTAACTCCTAGGAGAAAGAACCCATCAAGATACCATGGAATAAAGCTTAAGAGTTTTCACCAAATTTCTAGATTCACCAGCGACTATCTCTTAAACACCTAGATCAGAGTCGCAGAGTTTTGTAAGTAATTCTTGCATCCTGTTTTTGTTTTGTTTTGTTTTGTTTTTGCATAGCTGCTTTTATGAGTCACATAAAGCATTTGCTTGGTTCCTAAGCAAGAAGTTGACTTCACTATGGACTGCCTTAAGGATTCCATAAGCACAGCCCAAAAAAGCATAAAATCTAAATTATTTCCATGCTGTCACAGCAAGTATTTTTTAAAACCTACATACATTTATAACATAGAGTTGTGAAACAATGAAATTATAGCTATTATCCTTTATAGCTACTGTTGTATTCAGGGCTTTCAAGGGAATATATTTAATACACATGTTATGGTTTATGTCTCATTCCCCCAAAGCCTCATGAGTCAGGGAGCGGGGACTTCTAGAGTTTGAAACTTGATCCATGATCCTTGGGATTATGGGTTTTAGTACTGATGGGATTATGGGTCTCAGTGCTTCTGGGATTATGGGTGTGGCCTAAGGCAGAGGCTGAGGTGGAGAGCCTGAATGTAATATAAAGAGAGACAGAGACATATTAGAGCTGTTGCTCTCTGCTGCCCTGTTTGGTTGGCTAAGTCTGCCACCATTTTGTTGCTGTTCTGCTGCCATGAACTGGATGCTCTTTGCTCTGGTCCACTCAGCCTTGGGCCAGCCAAAAATGGACCGAAACCTCCACAAATTGTGAGCTAAATAAACCTTTCCTTCCTTCATTTTGAGTGTCAGGTATTTTTCCCAGCAACGAGTAAAAAGTAACTAAGACAATACAGCACATAATGTATAGGATTATTTAATAATACGCACCCAAAACACAGCAGAAGAGTACAAGTGACCTGTCTGTGCACTGGAGATCCAAGGAATCCAACCAAGACCCGGAGCCCATGGCAATGTTCCCCGAGTCCAAATCACTGCAGTAAAAGACTGAAGGGTCTGGTGTGTGCCCTGAGGCAAGAGATGATACTCAAGTGAAGGAGAAGACTGGAGCTCCTACGAAGACAGCATCAACCAAAGCTCAGCAGACTCTGCTCTTCCTAGGGGAGGAGCTGCACGGGAGGCAAGAAGCTCTTCGGAGCCTCTGGCAGCCCCAGTAAGAGCATTCAGGATGTGAAGTGAGGCAAAACAGGCAAAAAACCCTCCAATCTTGTTCTCCTTTTTTTCCTTTTCCAACAACATGCTCAAATGGGTCTTATGTGCCCAGAACCACAGACTTAGATCAGGTAGGTGTTTCCACTTAAATTGATGATTAGTTCATCTACCACAATACCCTTTGTGAATTGGAAACTGGTCCTATAATAATATAATGATTCCTTTATAAATCTTTTGCTTTTATGGAGATCTATAACATATCTGAATGTGTTTACTCTTTCAGGATTAAAAATATAAAAACACAATAGAGCAAGTTCATTGGCAGGTTCAGAAGGCCACTTAGTTTATAATAGAGTCAGGAAATAAAAATATCCCCTGGTGCAGTGAAAGCTCTGCAAGAACTGATTTTTACCTAACACAAGCAGAGCATGCTAGGAAGTTTCCTCAGTTGTCAGCAGTTAAAAGAAATTAACTGTATACATGTTTTCAATCAGTTAAATATTTATTCAAATCTTCATCTTGTTATTTCTTCATTAACAAGTCTTCCCCTGCTGCTCAGCAGAATATGTGAAGAACTTTACAAATGTCAGAAGCACTCGAGTTGAATCAACCAGGGGAAGTGCTAAAAAGGCTCATAATCAAGTGGGACTACAATAGTGGCACATTTCAAGCTGGGAAATAATAGATCAGTACAGAAGGCTCCTTCCCACGGGATAATCCTGCTATTTGTTCTTATTTTCTGACTTGTTTTTACTCATCAAGTCACAACCACAACGCATTTCTGCATTAACCTTCAATTTATAAATGATCATTTGTATTCTAATCCTCAGAACACTGCAACAAAGAAAAGAGGGTGTAATTTTGAAGGAAAAGCTGCCTTATGGACAAAGGAGAGAAAAATAAAGAAACCAAGGTATTTCAGGGAAAATAGTAGTGCTTTAGGAACTTCTGATTAGCATATGAACATCTCATCCTAGTACGCAAATCAAGTTGGAGGATACAAGATTTATGAAATAAATATAATAAAGTTCATTTTTATTGAAATAAATAAATATTTCAATTTCATCACAATTCAATACACATTACAATTTCAGGAAAATGTAACTTGACCATTTGCTTCTTAAACACTAACACATTGTTTCAAAGTCACAAATATTTTATATTTTGCTTTCTGGTTTGATAAGTGTCTGTATTGACTAAAGACTGGTTTATAAACCCTTTGCAGCTGTCACTATCAAAATCTTATCACATTAAGCCTAGGTGACTCTCCTTAGACACACCATATATCGTCTTTCCTCTTTGGCTCCATAATCTCCTTGAACAGAAAATTTGAGACACCACTGAATTATAGGATGTCACAACACAGGTTCTCTTATGTCCTGAGTCCTCACTTAACTTGAACGACTAGGGCCAACATGTTGGCAATTCTTGTAGCCCTTCTTTTTCTCTAATTTTTTATCTGCAAGCTTAAGTTGTTAACCCCCCAGAAGAGAAGCTTAGTAGCCTTGTACTCTGAACAACTACTATAAAGACAACAATATGCACTGTATTAATTATTGTGGCTGCCCTACTAATGTGTTTTGAAACTGTCTCATTGTTATTTCTTATTAAAACCAATAAAATCACAAAATAAAAAATAAAATAAGAAAGACATAGGAAATAGATTTAAGTATAAAAATTATCACATTAGGCTTCTCTCATACAGCATCATGTTCAAAAAGAAAATATGTCTTAATCAATATCTCTTATATCATTTTCAAACTATTTTACAATCCAAGTCCCAAATAATACAAATATTGTTCATAAATATGTAGTAAGCCTATAAAGACTATTTCTTTCCCTTTTTTTTTTTTTTTTTTTTTTTTTTTTTTTTTTTTTTTTTTTTTTTTTTTTTTTTTTTTTTTTTTTTTTTTTTTTTTTTTTTTTTTTTTTTTGTCTCTGTTTGAGACAGGGTCTCACTATGCAGTTCAGGCTGGCCTTGAGCTCACTTTTGTAGCCCAGGCTGGTCTCGAACTCACACCGATCCTCCTGCCTCAGCCTCCCCTCCCAAGTGCTGGGATTACAGGCGTGCACCACCATGCCTGGCAAGACTATTTCTTAATAAAATACAATGATATGATATTAAAACTTCTAAAAAACTTTCCAGTTTCACAAAGAAAATTCTTTTGTGGATAAATGAAGACAACAAAACTTGTATAGTGCTAGTGTACATCTTTGTTGGTTGAAAAATTCTGTCTATGTCTTTCTCCTTTCCAAATACTAATGAACATCTTTAAATCAGAGAGGTATCATTTAAGTAATATGCATATGACACAGCATGGAAAGCAAGTATTGGTTTCTACCAGCGCTTTCTTCTGCTAACCAGTAACAGTAATTACGGCAGGAAAGCTGGGACAGTCTTCAACAGGATCCCAGGCAAGTGTGTGCATGACTTGAACTCTCAACACTCAGTGCTACAGTGTCTTAGTAGACCTCCCAAGACTTGAAGTGCCAGAAAAGAAGGAAAAGAAACATCAAGTAGAAATCACTGTTGATTGCCTGGTGGGAGCACATTTGTTCCTGGCTTCTCCAGAGGATCCACAACCCCCAGAGTCTGCATAACATACTTGCCTTATTCCTCAGGGAGCACTTCGCACTGTGGAAAGGAACAAGTCATGAAAAGAAATGATATGAGGTCAAATTTTCATTGCTCCTCACACTGCCCCTGAAGTCTCTTTTTCTAATCCCTCAGGTTGGAACAGTTAAGCCAGTCATCAAGATCCTCCACGAGGTCTTCATCTAGACTGAGAAAGGAAACTGTAAGTAGGGAGAAATGGCTCACAATGAAAAGAGGAAAGGGGTAATTAAGGGGCAGAAGTCAGTTACTCTATATTATGAAAATAATTTGTGTACTAAACCTGAAAGGTTATCACCAATTATGAGCAAAACAATTCCAAAGTCCTCTTCTAAGGCTAAAGCTATATCACAGTGGAGTGCAATCAGATAATACTTTTTTTTTTTTTTTTTTTCTTTTTGAGACAGGGTCTTGCTATGCAGTTGAAGTTGACTTTGAGCTCACTTTTGTAGCCCAGGCTGGTCTCGAACTCTCACCAATCCTCCTGCCTCAGCCTCCAAAGTACTGGGATTACAGGCGTGAACCACCACGCCCAGCTAGATAATACTTAAATTAACAGCAATTTTTCCCATGCATACAAACTTCAACCCAGGCTCTTCCATAACAAAGGATCCTAGGAATGGATTTGCTACCTGGTATTACTAAGGAAAGCACAGATGCTTTCCTAGACCCTGGGGCCCCTGTATTTCTGCCTTCACAAGACGTTATGATTGGCTTTGTAAAAGCTGGTTTCTTTTGTCAAGCAAGTTCTCCTTCAAGGTGGCTGAGAGTTTACTTTTTATTTTGCATGGAAATTCTAAAGAAAGCCTAAAAACCCAAAATGGAGTCAAGAACCATTTGTAGTACTCAAGCACAACCTATGTTTTATTTTATATCTCTTTCTAAATGTGTCTTTTCTAAATATATTTTTGAAGACTGGTATAACATAGAGGGAACTATTAAGGAGAATCACAGGATGTCTGTGATGGAAAGGACTGATTATCCCTGAGAGCCTCCAACTTCTGAATTCCTAGAAAGGCAAACCACAAATATTACAGCAAACCTACTATGTAGATAAATTTTATGCCACATTGCCCATATATCCCTTTCTTCTATTTTCTCCCCTGCCTTCCTGAGCTTTTCTAAAATGGTATATTTTTATCAGTGTTTCTTTTTTCTTTCTTTCTCTCTCTCTCTCTCTCTCTCTCTCTCTCTCTCTCTCTCTCTCTCTCTCTCTCTCTCTCTCTTTGGAAGCTTTCTTTAAGTCATCTGAATCAATGTTGTATCTGAATAATTACCATATTTTTAAAAAGTAAGATCTCTTTGTCCCAAGGCAGTCTTCTAGTTAGAATGCACTATGTTTATTTGCATAGTTTTTGCACTGCATTAGTAGAATGTTCTGGGAAAAACTCTGTGCTTTCAAAACAGGGCATTTCAGGGAGGTCCTCAGCTACACCATGAAACAAATTTGAATCTTCCCTCCATTCAGGTTTCAGTCGGTGACCTTCCACCCAGATTCCATGAATAGAACATTGTTCTCACAGGGCAGAGGCTCAGTAACTGGACATTTTCTGGGTCTCTGAATTGGTACAATGAAATATCAACTCCAATCTGTGAGCACAATGCTTCAGTGACTGCCAGGAATGGTTGTAATATTGATGCTTTTCAATGTAGATCACATCGTTCACCAAGCAGAACTCAATAAAATGATACTGTAGTTAACAAGTTTTATAACACAAAATTACTTTAAAACTGGAACTAATCAGAGGGAAGCCTTTTTATCCATGTCAGCATCACATTTAGTTGTCAATAAATAAGCAAAGATTGGCTCCACCTATTGTCATGTATATCAAGTAAGTCATTAATCTAAACTAATGAAGCTTAAGATATATGGATAGTTTTTAAGGAGCTCCTACTTAATGGTATGTTTGGTTTTCATTTCAATAACAAGAGAGGCCATTATCATGAAAAAGCACATACAGGTTCAAACATACTGAAATCTACAGCACCACTCTTTGTGGCAAGCTCACAATGAGCCGCATTTGTACTTACATATTCATGTATTTTCAGAGATGAACAGCATTAGTTAGACATGAATACAGGAGCAGGCAGAGGGGAGACAATGCAGCTCATCTAAGGCTCCTGGTCTGCTGTAAAGCTTTTCATCTGATTTTTAAGCTCACCTGGAAAGAAAATGGAGACTAAAGCCATCCTAACTCCTAAACAGAAACATTTTTAAAAGCAAGTGGCTTGGTTTCATAAACACAATGAATCTTAGTTGCGAAAGTACTTGCTGGACCTCTAAAGAATGTAAATCCTGAATGCCAAGCTGAAAACAAATCGATACTAGATAACAAAAACAAGTATTTTACCATTATTTCAATGTCCTCATTAATCCTCAAGCATTGATAGTTCCAACATAGAGTAATTATTTCTATTCTGTTTCTATTTGGGGGGAGAATAATGTGAGCAATTAACATCTATCAAACTACAATGATTCTTATACCTATACACAACAGATTGAGAATAGTTGACCATTCGGGCCAATGCTATAAAGAGACTTTGTAGTAGGCACTATGACCAAATGGAAGATTCCATCATGTTGTAGTTATATTTATTTAAATATAGGGAAACATGGTTAAATGGTACAAGATCAGAAGGTCAAAAGAAGATACAATATGTCTATGTGCAATACAGACTAAGGGCTCCTATATATGACCAGGGACTTTGGTTTTCTTGTTTGTTAGTATATTCAACCCCTTCCATGGGCCCAGGTCATCGTGGGAATATGCTGATCACTGGATAATCTATGAAACTATGATATGGAACAGACCACTTTCAAGTTTCCTAGAAACACCTTGCTCTCCCCTACCTTCCTGTTCAACTGCTTCTTCTATTAAGATCAGAAGATGTCATCTGCACTGCCAAGGGCCTTCCCTTTTTCATGACTATGCAGTAAAGTCACTTAACATGTCATGCATCCACTCCTTCTTAACCTCTCTACTTGCTCAAACTCATGTGACATGTGTTTTTAAGATCTTGATAGATTATGAGCCACATAGGGATGTGGATCCCTGTGAGGCTCAGAAACACACACCTTACTAACTTAAAAGCCTTTTAAGCAACACTTCAGAGCTATGTGAACAAAGTCCTCCATACTGCTGAAGGACAGAGGGGATTGCATGTGAATGAAAATCTTCTGGGAACATGCAACATAAAATAGGCCTGGAATAGTGACTCACCTTTGGACTGTTACATAGTGCACATTCCAAGAAGAAGAGTGGAAGGATCAAAACTAACAGAGCATGATAGAGCACCAGCAAGTATTCACAGAGCAGCATGTTGCTCCAGGGAGTCTGAATGTAAGGGATTATGAAGTGAGTTCCAAACAAGTCATCAGAACAGAGTCTAGTTCATAATCATAATTGCAATAACTATTAACTTCTATTGAGCACTTATTATTTTAGGCAGGAATATTAATTTCTCACAATGAGCCTTATTTTCTGAGTAAGAAAAATGAGATATCCAGGATTTGTCACAAGTCCCAGGACTGCACATCTGCACCCTGAACTCAGATGTACCTCAGTTTCTCAGAGGCCAGAGCCAGGTTGCTCAATGTTTCTTTATAAATGTAGAGAAGAGGCTAAGTGATTGCAAGTACAGTGCTTTCAATGCAACTTCTTCAGGGCTCTGTAAGCCCACTTTCAGGCCTGTATGAAGGAAGAGGAAAAGACAATTTAGAAAGGTGAGGAAACTTAAGGAAAGGCTGGATTTTTCCACTCACTTTTAGATATGGATAAGAAAAATTAAACAGGTGATTATATCAGCTGTTAGAACAGGCTTGGTCTCAAGGAAGTATCATTTTCACAGTTTTTTCCAGAACTATCATGAATTTCCCCAGGTTTCTTTTTTTTTTTTTTTTTTTTTTTTTTTTTTTTTTTTTTTTTGTCTTTTTGAGACAGGGTCTCGCTATGCAGTTCAGGCTGGCCTTGAGCTCACTTTTGTAGCCCAGGCTGGTCTCGAACTCGCACCAATCCTCCTGCCTCAGCCTCCCAAGTTCTGGGATTACAGGCGTGCGCCACCACGCCCGGCATCCCCAGGTTTCAAGAGGCACATGTAGTGCTCTATAACAACACTACAAGTGGTAACACCCACAACAACAACAACAAAAAAAAATAGTTACTAGGTTCTGTACCCAAAGACACAGGCAATGGTGGATAAAAAAAATATTCAAAAAAATCCACTATGTAGTAATACAATAATAAAAATGCAACTTAAAATTAACCTAACAACTAATTATGAATACCTAATATTGTACTAGGTATATAAATAATGTAGAGATGCTTTAAGTACAAAGGAGGATAGGTCTGAGTTTTATACAAATACTGCACTATTTTATACTAATAACTTTAGTATCTATTGATGTTGGTGTCTAGAGATGGAAATTTCTTGAGCCAAACTTCTTCAGATATTGAGAGAAGATGCTATTAAAAATATCTATCGCCCCATAACCCTATAACTCAGGCTTGTACCACATGCATTCTAAAGAGGCAAACACCTTCCCTTTCCTTAAAATTCTAGGACAAGAATCCTTTTTCAATCATTTATCCCAGATCTTCTGAACTTTTGTGATCAAGAAGGAATTCCTACTGTGTAGCCTCAAAAACAAGTACGAAGTTTATAATCCATCAAGACTGAAAAGCAATGAAGCACTATATTTGAACAATAAAGCACTATTTTTGGAAGATAGTTTTTGAATATATAGAAATGTAGTTATAATTGTATTTTCAAAATTATATTATATTCAGTTATTATAGATAAAGTTTTCTTAATGTTAGCACTATTAATATCTATGCTGTTCTGTACATTGCACAATGTTTAACAAAGCCATGAGGAGCCCTGTAGCTGTGATGGAAAAGAATGTGCCTGTAAGCATTGTTAAGTATCCCCTAAAAGTGTAATCATGTGCAGTTGAGTTTCCTTGTTCTAAAATTCATATTTTATTTTTTTGTTTTTAATTTTATTACTTTTAATAAATAATAATGAGACAGCTTTGAAACATATTAGCGAGTCAACCACAATTAACACAATGCACATTGTTTTCTCCACAGTAGTTGTTCAGAGTGTAAGATGCAGGCGTCACAATTTTTCTTTTATTTTCTTTCTTTTTTTATTTTTTTATTTTTTATTTATTTTTTTTTTTTTTGGTCTTTTTTTGAGACAGGGTCTCACTATGCAGTTCAGGCTGGCCTTGAGCTCACTTTTGTAGCTCAGGCTGGTCTCGAACTCTCACCGATCCTCCTGCCTCAGCCTCCCGAGTGCTGGGATTACAAGCGTGCGCCACCACGCCCGGCTTCTTTTTTTATTTTATTTATTTATTTATTTATTTTTTTTTGCAGGACAGGGGTTCAGACTGACAACCTTGTACTTGACAGGCAGCAGGCAGGCACTTGTGCCATGGAGTTATCTCCCCAGGCCCCAGACATTATAACTTTTCTGAACACTATTGATGTATTTGTTACTTTTTACTCGTTGCTGGGACAAATACCTGACACTCAAGATGAAAGAAGGAAAGGTTTATTATCTCACAGTTACTGGACGTTTCAGTCCATATTTGGCTGGCCCAAGGCTGAGTGGAACAGGGCATAGAGCATCCAGTTCATGGTGCCGGAACAACAACAATCACAACAGAGGCAACCGACCAAACAGGAGCAGAGAGGAACAGCTTCAGTCTGTCTCTCTGTCTCTCTTTATATTACATTCATGCTCTCCACCTCAGCCTCTGCCTTCGGCTACACCTATAATCCCAAAAGTACTTAGACCCATAATCCCATCAGTACTAAAACCCATAATCCCAGGGATTATGGATCAAGTCTCAAACTCTAGAAGTCCCTACCCCTGACTTCTGAGGCTTAGGGGAGACAACTAGACATAAACCATAACAATTGGTACAAATATTTCTTCTCATTAAACTAAGAGAAAGTAGTTGTATGCATAGTCCAATATTCCATAATAGTAGTGGGTTATCAGCAGAACTGACAATGTCAGAAGCTGTTGACTGGAGCCTTTTACAGCTTATCATATTAATGACTTTACTTTTTATGCCTCGTTGTTAAACTTTTCTGCTGATAGTTAAGGCCAAGTTAAAGCAAGACCTATATAACAAAACATGTAACTATTGTATCTGAAAAGGTCAGTCAAATCCCCTTACGATTTACCTTGACACCATGTACAGCATTTTGTAGAACTTTTGTCTGTGTCAGCCATCTGGAATTACTCACAGCCATTGCTTGACCAGTTTTCTCTCTGTGAAAGCCTGAGAGAATATTTTCTCTTTAGGTGTCTCTACTTAGGCACAATGTACCTCATTGATCCCTTTCCTCTGTGGCCCCATAATCTCCTTGACCAGAAAATTTGGGACACCACTGAGTTATAGGATGTTACAGTATAGGTTCTCCATGTCCTGAGTCCTCACTGACCTATTGGGGCTAGGACCAAAATATAGGCTATCCTTGTAGCCCTTCTTTTTCTCTAATTTTTGATCTATAAACTTAAGTTGTTAACCCTCCAGAAGAAAAGTTTAGCAGTACTATTACCCTATAACATAGGTACTTGAGCTTAATATCACTGTCTTTCTGATTATCAAACATCTTAGATTTAACTTAGATTTAACATCTTAGATTTTTAACTTAGAATTGGTATTTTCCAGCAATCATTGATATTCTCATAAATCCCTATAGAATGTGATTTTTTAAAAAAGTAACACATTTTTACCCAGAAATTTAGAAATGTAACTGTATACAAAATTGTAGCAGGTCAATTCTATGGCATTTTTCCTTGTCTCTTTTTCTCTTTTATTACCATCTTTTGTTTTATTTTTAAACAAACATTTACTTGATAGAGAATATAGCAATAATGGAAATGACGTTAAAAGTAGCACACATCTAAAAGACCAGAATTACAGGCATCCCAAGCATGGTTTTAGGGTTACACATTGCTATACTCAGTGTCACAAAATTGTTGGAGATTCTTAGGACCATTTTCTAATTCACCCTGTATATATAAGTGCATGGTTTTGCCCTTGCCATGTTTCCTAACTTTTCTGCTTTCTGTCTCTTCATTGTTTTATCCATAAGTTCTTGATTTCCATTCAGCTGTGTTATGCCTTTCCATTTTTATTTCTTCTTTTGAGTACTTACACTAGGGAGACTATATGATATTTATACATGTAGGTATGGTTTATTTCATTATGGATATATGTCCAAAATACATGCACTTATATATGAAATCTTCTAATTTATCATTCTTTATAGCTGAGTAATATTCCATTGTTTATAGCAACACAATTTGTGATAGCCAAATCTTGGAAACAACCAAAATGCCTGTCACATGAACAATGGTTGAAAAAGATGTGGTGTTTTTATAAAATTTATATATCTTTTAATATTTTCAATTTATGTATATGATATAGGGTCTCACAATGCAGCTTAGACTCACAGTGATCCTCCTGTTTCAGCCCCAACCTCAGTACTGAAATTATAGACAGGCTCCACCCTGCTTCGTTTTAGTGGCTGGCTTGGCAAGCCTGGGGCAGGGCTAGCATGGCATGTGGTACCTGGGATTGAACCCAGGTCCTTGCCCTTGCCAGGCAACCACTTAGACCCCTGAGCTATATCCTCATCCTATAAACACTAATATTTAATGAACATAGTTCATTAAAGTCACAGTTTTTGTGACTCAAAAGTCATTAAAATCCAACTGTACACATGGTACTCTACATAAAAGTTGCCAAAAACTCCCATTTAAAAGTCCTACTAGATTTTTGTTGTTGTTGTTGTTGTTGTTTCAGAGCCAGGGTTTGAACTCATGACCTTGCACTTGCACTTGCCATGCAGGCACTTGTGCCACTGAGCTATCTCTCCAGCCCCAGTCCTGCTAGTCTTAATAAGCAAATTCATCAGTGTAGCTGGATGCAAAGTCAACAATAAAAAAATCAGTAGCCTTCCTGTACATGAGTAACAAACTCATGGAGAGAGAAATTAGGGAGGTAACACACTTCACAATAGCACCTCCCAAAAAATGAAACATGTAGGAATCAATATAATGGATGATATAAAATACCTCTATGTCAAAAATTATCATACTCTGAAAATGGAGATTGAAGCAGATTTCAGAAAATTGGAAAGATATCCCTCGCTCTGGGTCTAAAAGAACCAATATAATGAAAATGCCCCTACCTCCAAAACTGTTGTAAGGATTTCATATAACTTCAATCAAAATTCCAATAGCATCTCTCACAGAATTAAAGAAAATAATCATAAAATTTCCTTGGAATCAGAAAACACCTAGAATAGCACAGGCAGTTCTGAGCCAAAAAGGCAAGGCAGGAGGCATCACAATCCCTGACTTGAAATTACACTATAAGGCTACGGTGATAAAAATACATGGTACTGGGGGGGGGGCAGTAATCAATGGAAAAGACTAGATGACACAGAAACAACTCCAGACATATTCAGCCTCCTTACATTTGACAAAGGTGCCAAACCAGGAAGAAAGACAGCTTCTTTAATAGATGGTGCTGGGAAACCTGGCTCGACACGTGCCAAAGATTAAAATTAGACCTATATTGTTCATCAAGCACTAAACTCAATTTGAAATGGATTACAGATCTAAATATTAAGGTGGAATTATTAAATCTTCTAATAGATGACACGCTTGGCAACATTAATGCAACTTACTAAATGCAGCGGTATCATCCTCTAACTTTCTCCGGAGTGCAAGTGCTACAGGCGGGAAGCCAGGTGTTTTCACTTTCACTACTTTATTACAGTATGTGGGGAGCAGAGCTTCCAACACAGGTTTATGGTGTCGGGCCAGAGTTTACAGTAAGGAGAGGCGTTTTAGTTGTTTTCTAGCCTTCTCTAGAAAATTCTTAGTACTATCAGTTTTCATTCCCCTCTTTAGAAAATGTACATTATCATCTTATTCACAAAACTGGAACACAGAACAGTAGCATTCCGTAAGCATGCTCCTGAAACTCCCAGGGCACTAGAGAGTTGCCTGCTTTTCGCTGTCTCTCCCCATTATTTTTTAACACTATTATATTTCTTTTTTTTATTTTAATGAATAAAAACAAAAAAAAACAAAAAATGAATAATAAAAACAAAGACAGAAACAAAGCAATATACAACAATACAAATGGTACAGAATTTCAAGACAAGAATATGAAATTACCAATGGTTGTCATACTACCTATTGTTATTGTCAAATTTGTTGCACAGATTACCAGGTATAAGTATGAAAGACTGATTAAATAGTTAAACACTAACTCTTCCTTTCAATAAACTGTAATTTTTTTCTGGTCCTTTTTACTTTTTATTTTTAAATTTATTTTAAAGGGAACATAATAATAATTAAGACATTAGCAATGGTACTCATTTAGAAGAGTAACATGAGAACCATTCAACTATAGTTTTTTATATTACCTCACTATATTTCAAACACATTTTACTTATTGAAATATTGAGTTTACTGAGTGGCACTATTGTTCTCTATTGTTGCAGATACAATAATTTTTACTTATGTAATTAAACAAATTCTGGAAATTTTGCCTACTTTCCTCTATAGTTCAATTTTATAAAATAGGCTGATATTGGTAAATATTATTAATGTATACGATATCCTTCTGAGAAATTTTAAGCAAATTCAGAACTTATTCAAATGGAAATTTTCCTTAAGCATCTTCAAATTTTTATTCCTAGTAGCAGAGGATGTGAATGTATTCATATAATCTAAAAAGCATAATTTGTTCTTTTAGAAGATGTGTACATCAAGTATATTCATGCCAGCCAAGCAACAGCTTGAATGAAACACCTCCTACTCATGTTCCACGCTTTAGAACTATATTCTAATGGGCTCCAGACAATCCTGCATAATGTTCTTCTATTAAAACTAAGTCACAGTTACTGAAAATATTTCTACTGCTTATTACTATTAAGTACTAAGCTTCACAATCTGAATTAAATACAGTCATAATTATTGTAAACCCAGAACTTAGTCCAAGGAAAATCATGTGCAACTGAAATTATTGAGAACAAACAGAAAGAAATACGGATTTCCTTAAGTGTGCCTTTATGTATACACATGTCTTATTTTGCCTTGGCTCGTTTAAGGTCTTTCCCAGTTTTTGGAACTGAATAATTTGTAGAAACAGATTAATAACTGTTACTGGCCAGGCGTGGTGGCACACGCCTGTAATCCCAGCATTCGGGAGGCTGAGGCAGGAGGATTGGTGCAAGTTCGAGTCCAGCCTGGGCTACAAAAGTGAGCTCAAGGCTAGCCTGAACTGCATAGCGAGACCGTGTCTCAAAAAGACAAAAAAAAAAAAAAAAAAAAAA
>PVJA010003817.1:0-54103 GCA_004027025.1 Myocastor coypus | reverse complement strand
GTGCGAGTTCGAGACCAGCCTGGGCTACAAAACTGAGCGCAGGACCAGCCTCAACTGCATAGCGAGACCCTGTCTCAAAAAGACAAAAAAAAAAAAAAAAAAAAAAAAAAAAAAAAAACTTATATGCATTTTATATGAATAGTCCCCATTCACCTGAAGGGCTTATTAATTAATCAGATTTTTTCAAAGCAAATAAGAGAACTTGTTGTACTAACGTGTTTTGAAACTGTCACATTGTTATTTCTTATTAAACACAGTAAAATTAAATTAAAAAGAAATCATAGAACAAAATAAAAGAGAACACAAAAAAGAAAGGTACTATTTTTTTTTTTTTTCAAAAGGGATGAGGTTAAGAGACTGAGGGATGGGGCTGGAAGAAAAGGGTGAGGAATGGAAAAAATGAAATAAAGCATGAAATGTGCATGTACCAAGTCCCCCCAAAAATGTAATCATTATGTAGTAGTAAAATAATGTATAAATAAAGTAGTGATTCCCTTTATCTCTCCCCTTTAGCAGCTCATCAAGGTCACATTACTGAAGCCTTCTCAGATTATCTCAGTGCATCCAGTCAACATACACTGAAGTATAGAAACATAACTCTCCTTCTGATAAAAGAAAACAGTCACACTATTGAGGTCTGCGTTACTAAATAAATCTTTTCCTCTTTCTTTTTTTCAAGAAAAAAAAATCCTATGAACTGTAGATTATGTTTATTTCAGATTCTGAAAGAATTTGTTTGACATCTGGTCAGCTCCAGTCAGAGACAGTTTATATTACTTCATCTCTGTAATAAACTTCTCTGAATAACTTCTCTGAAGTTAGTTCCACTATTACATTTTCAGTTAGTAACTGGACTACAAGGAGGTTTCAGATTTATCTCGGATTCCTTGTACTTTCGGCGACAGGTTTCCAGTGCCTAAATTTCACTTCCGCCCAGTGCACCCCATGTCCTTGCAGACCTAATGGAGAAAACAAAGCTCTTCACAGCAGTGCTTAGATTCTGTGAGTAAACAATCACATGATCTTAACTACAGCAGCAGAGTGACTAGCAGTATGCAAACAATCCGAATTTCATGAACGATGTAGATCACTGAATACTGACTAACTTTGAGCATTCAGGGCTCCGAGGTTGATCCCTAAATTAGAATCAGTCTTTCTTACTAGATAACTCCAGGTGGATCACCTCAAAGGTTTATTACCTGTAAATTATTATATAATAGAGCTAATGTTAAGAGTGAATGAATTATTTTATACAAACTGCCACTAACAATAATATATATGGCAGAAACTACCTTGTTATTGTTTTTATTTAATTTTTAACTTATTCAAGTTGCTTAAATATACAAGCATTATAAATTGAGTAATATTTACATGAAATCACGTATGCAATTCTTTTTAAAGCTTGACTATAGATTTCTCTATTTACTTATTGTTTTTAAGAACCAACTCTTGGATTCCTTAATTCTTCATAATTTTTTAATTTATTTTTTTATTGTTTAAATTTAACACGGGTTATATTACATATTTTCATCGTCAGATCAGTTTAGATTAATACATATAGGTATATAAGATTGATCAAACAATTAAACATTAACCCTTCTAAATCAACATTATTACTTTTTTCTTTTCCCCTTTCTTTTCTTTGAAAGTTGACATATTGCATATTGCCCTCACAATCGTTCTACAGAGTACAGTGTGTGGGCATGACCCACCTCCCTATTGATGTTGCTTAGAAAAAAAAAAAAAAAAGGAAAAGAATATACTTCTCTTTGGACTAAGAGGAAGCGGATACATATACAGTCAAATGTTCTGCAATTGCAGTGGGCCACCAGTGAAGCTTGTGATGTTGAAGGCTATTGAATCTAAGCCTCCTAAAGCTTGTCTTCATAATTTTTTTAGTCTCCATTTTAATAGTTTCTGCTCTGTTTTCATTTCACTCCTTGTACTAATTTTGAGCTTGGCCTACTCTCCTTCTTCTAGTTTCTTGGGATGACTCCTAGGATATTTACTTGGTCTTACTCTGTTTTTCTAATATACGAAATCATAGCAGTAAACTACCCTCTTAAGATTGCTTTCGGGCTGGCAAGATAGCTCAGCGGGCTAAGTACTTGCTTAAGCAAGGGCAGGGACCTGGATTCAATCCCTGCTCTGCATGCCACACCAGTCACACCTGGGGGTGCACTGAGCCCACAACTGAATCCAGGCATGGTGGTACATGCCTGCAATCTCAGCGCATGTGAGGCTGAAAACAGAAGGTTCACTATGAGTCTAAACCACATAGTGAGACTCTATACTAAATATATAAATGAAAAAGAAAGGGCACTTTCATTCTGTCTCTTAAGCTCTCATATGTTGTACCATCATTATCTTTTGATTCTAGGAACTGTGTTCTTGATTTCTTCTGTGACCTATTGATTACTTGAGTATGTTATTTAATCCCTGGGTGTTTTTCTATTTTCTGCGGTTACTATTTCATTGATTTTCAATTTCGATGCCTCTATTTAAATATTCGTGTGATAATTTTTATGTATTTAAAAAAGCTTTGTGGGTAGTACGTGATATATTTTGGAGAAAATTCTGTGCATTCCTGAGGAGAATCAGTACTCAGATCCAGGATGGAAAACTTTGTAGATATCTATTAAGTCCATTTGCTCAAAGGAGTAGTTCAATATTTATATTTCTTTATTGATTGTTTTTTAATGTAGGTGATCTATTTGTGGAAATGTGGCACCGAGCTCTTCATTCTTACTGTGCTAATGTTTCTCCGAATCTTTCCACTAGTGTTTCGTTCATGAAGGTAGGTGGATGTTCAGTATCTACATATTTACATTGTCATCTGCTTTTATTCAGATGTTCCATTAACTGATATTTAGTGGTCTTTTTTTGCCTCTTCTGATTGTTTTTGTCCTGAAGTCCTTCTGGTGTAAAAAGAATGGATACTCCTTGCTTTTGAATACTCATTGCGTAGAATGTTGTTTTCTTTTCTCCTATATTTTAATCTATGAACTTCTTTCTACATTCAATATGCATCTTATAGATATAGTACCATTGAGTAGTATATTTTTTATCTAATTTGCCAATCTCTTTTTTTTAATTAGAGAATTGAGAACATTTACATGGAAAATAATTACAGAAAGATACTAACCTGTCCTAATTATTGCATTAAACAATATTTTATTGTCAATGTGCTGTTTCCTTTGTAATTCCAACTCATTTATTGTTCATGCTGTTTGATATATTCGTTCCATGAAAAATTTTTGATATTATTGGTTTCACCACTTTGGTAGGATAACCTTGAGAATTTGCTAGAGTACTAGTTTGTTAGCTACACCTTTTGAAAGTTTTTTTTCTTTGTTATGCAGTAATCTTTATTTCAACATCAATTTTGAAAGGTAGATTTGTGGACACGTTATTCTGGGTTGAAAGATTTTTTTAGTTGAGGGCTCAAAGGACTTTACTCCAAGCTCTCCTGGGCTTTAAAATTTGTGTTAAGAGCTCCACTGTAATACTAATTGATTTACCTTTAGAAGTGATTTGTTGCTTTTCTCTAACAGCTGTTAAGACGGTGTTCTTGAAATGAACTTCTCGGATTTTTATTATTATGTGTCCTGGAAAAAACTCTTCTCTGGTCATGACTATTTGGGATTCTATGCCTCACTTGGATTCTTTCTCCATATTTGGATAATCTTCTGCTACGATTTGTGTAAACAGCATTTTTTCTATATGTGCTGTCTTCTGACTTTTCTCTAACTCCAATCAGTTTTAAGTTAGTGTTTTTGCTTCATCTAGCACCTTCAAGATGAGGCTTCCCAGCCATCACGTTTTTAATTACATGATCGTGCGCATCACATCCTCCTTCTAGTTCTAACACTTTGGGCTCTCACTGGATCCTTCTGCTCTCTGTACTTCCACAAGAATTCTTTATCTCCTGTATTTCTTTGTCATCTTACATTTTACTCATGTTTTCAATCATTTTGGTTAGCTCTGCTAATGTTTAATTCTACTTTCCTTAAGCTCACGGATTCAACTTGTTTCTTTAGTACATTATCTATTGAGTTTCACCTTTGAGTTTGCTATGTTTCCATGTGTCTTCTTTGGTTGTTTCAAACAATTTGGCAATTTTGTGTCTGATATCTTCTGCACTTATGCCCCTAGGATCTGCTTTGCAAAAGAAATTTTGAGCGACAGTTTGCTCTTGTTCTTTTTTTTTTTCTATTTTGAGAGGGCTTAAAATCAATTAGAATGAAGTGTCTGTGGATAGAATGGGCTTCCCTTTATTTCCTGATTTCCAGCAATGTGACCTCTGTGGGGTTTTTGGCTTTTTGGTATTGCTTACTTTCCCTACCTACTTAGTTTGTTAAAATTGGACCTAGTCATTGTGTTGCTACTCATGCTCCTGTAGCCTGCAACAGTGCTGAGACATTTCTCAAATTCATTGTTTTTGTTTGTTTTCAAATTCTCAAGTGCCCGGTACTGTTTTCTCAGCTTCTACTTTCTCCAAAACCCTGACTTGTGAGTACCTCCCTTGTAGTGAGTCTCAATGGGAGAAGTTATGGTGGCATGTCAGCTCATGCCAACAGCCAGGCCACTGCTAACGTTCTGGCTGTCTCCCTAAAAGACCTTCGTCCTGCTAGGCCTTTCACTGTGTTTCTTCCTTGGAGCTATGCTCCATGGATGCACTGAATCCCCCTAACACATCAAGTGTTTGATAGAAAGTATTGCGGCCAGGTTTAAATTTTACTTTATTTTTTTCATGATGAAAAAAGGAAATTTTGATTATCTCATGCTTCTGCATGCCAGAAGAACCTGATGTTAGAAACAATAAAAGAAGAGGCGAAAAAAAAAAAAAAAACTTGTTTCATACAACATAGATAATACAAGGAAAATTTTTGATTCAGGTCATTTAGCAGATGTGAGGTTTCAAATATGAGGAGACAGCTTATCCTAATGTCAAGAAGACTGATGAAAGTCAACATATATGCATTAAATTACTTCACATTTTGATACATACATATAAAAGAAATCAATAAATATCTATTGTTATCGTTTATGTTCAGTTGTCCCCTCAAAGCCTCATGTAGTCATTGGGTGGGGACTTCTATAGATTGAGACTTGATCCATGATCCCTAGAATTATGTGTTTTAGTACTGATGGGATTATCAATCTCAGTAGGGCTGGGACTATGGGTGAGGAGGACCCAGGAGACGGTGTGAAGGTGGGATCATAGCGCCTGCTGGGGGAGGAGTGGAGAATGGAGTAGGAGGCATCTTTCCTGTTGAAATGCAGCTGTTGGTTTGTCATTCAGGCTCTGAGCTTGCTCTTCCACCCGTTTCTGGTAGTAGTCTTGCACATTCTCTTCATGTTTCCTACCTGTGCTGTAGATATAAGAAACTAGTGTCTTCAGAAGTGGAGAGCAATAAACAAATCCCAGGGCCAGGTGTAGTCTGTTACTGAGGGATTCCAGAAAACTGGGACTTAGGGAGGCAGATAACAGTTTATCCTGATGGCTCTT
The DNA here is from genome assembly GCA_004027025.1 of Myocastor coypus. Classification (NCBI taxonomy): domain Eukaryota; kingdom Metazoa; phylum Chordata; class Mammalia; order Rodentia; family Myocastoridae; genus Myocastor; species Myocastor coypus. The sequence goes on along the minus strand of PVJA010003817.1, from coordinate 48,591 downwards.
TGATCGTTGCCTCCTCCCTTGCTTGGGATGTTAATGGTTATCTCCTCTCCTCCTTGTAACCTTCTTATTTAACATTTGTGTGAGCCTAACAGACATATAGTGAAGGTCCACATAGATTATAGTCTTTCTTAACTAAAGTAATTATGCATGTGAACACATTCCTTAGCCTGTCTTTGAGTACTCAATAAAAGTAAGATACTTCTGTGGGTTGGGGCTCACTTTGAGAGACGCAGATCTCAGTGAGACCTCTGAGCTGAATTCATCAGGTCTTCTGATGTTTCTTTTGGCACTGATACATAACAACATGCAAAACTCTGCAGTGTGTCTTTCTCACAGAGAGGGTCAGGGGTGAGGTATGTACTGCAGTAGACACAATAAAACTTAAGTGTGTTGCTGTACAGACCATTGGTGGCTCTGTTGATAAACCTGTCATTTTGATGAGACTTTTAAAAATGTTTACTGCATATTCCTATAAACCTTAATTTGTATATGGAAAAATGTTTAATATTTAGGTAAAATTATTTTAACTAATTGAAAGAATATATATTTGTGTTAAAAAAGGAATATCTAGAAAAGAAAAACCAAGAGGAAAATAGCTACTTATGTCACCATCCAGAAATAACTATTAAAAATGACAATACTTTCCTTTTGTTATTTTCTTATACAAATATATATTAAAAGCCAATGTTTTATAATGAGGTTTTTTTTTCTTTTTTGGTATTATAAAGTTATATAATAAATATTATGTCTTACTTACATTTCTTGTTGCTGAAACCAACCTCTGACACCCAAACTTAAAGGAGGAAAGGTTTATTTAACTAAGAGTCTATAGAAGTTTCAGTTCCTAGTTGGCTTGCCAAGACAGATTATAAGGGCAGAAGAGCAGTGGCTCACTGCAGGTAATAAGTAGCAAGGTATAATCAGCAAGTGACAACTGACGAGGAACAAACACTGTTCCTTATATACTATGCCTGCTGCTTCCCCTCAGGGTGGCAGCACTCATGCCTGGGGGTGGGCAATCTTAGTCCGGAAATCCCACCGTCAATCAATCCTAGGATTACCCCAAACAAGTCCCACATCAGAGTACATTTTCAGTTTACACTGGAGGAATAGATACTAAGAAAGAAAACAAATTTTTTTCTTTGCTTTTACATAATTTAATTTGCATCTTTAGAATAGTGGTACCATGAAGCATGTAGGGAAGGATAAAACGTGTAGCTTCAGGTATAAAAAAAAAAAAATTATAGAAAAAATGCTAGATTTTCTATCTGAAGCATTTAATTTTTTTTTTTTTTTTTTTTTTTTTTTTGTGGTACTGAGGATTGAACTCAGGATCTTGCACTTGCCAGACAAACACTTATTCTACTGAGCTATTTCCCTATCCCCAGAAGCTGTTGTTCTTATTTAATGCATTTTACGTATAATTTTAAATAAAAATAAAGGTTCCTTAAGGATGATCCTTCCATATCCATTATTTCCTATGCAGAGAGATGCTGAGATTCACGATGCACTTAGCTAGCAATGCGTAAGAGACTGGTCCAGCAAAAGCTCACCGGGAAGAAGTAGCATATTTATTCTTTTTTACTGAGTTTTTGCAATACATGGTGTGAACCCCTTGACTTAAGTACCCTGTGTAATCTTGCCAATATCCCTATGTAGCTAACTATTATGACTACTCTCTTTCACATGAAGTCAAGGCATGGAAACATTAAATCTCCATGTAGTCATGCCACTCACGTTTTTTGTGTGTGGGCAGCTCAGTCTGTCCTGGTAGTGGGGCTGGCAAACAGGTGGTGCAGGAGATCAAACCCCAGTCCCTGCACTTGCCTAAGCTTGCCTAAGCAGGTGTATTAGACTGCTGAGCTATCTCGCTGAGCCATAACACTTATTTTACTTTATTTATTTATTTATTTATTTATTTATTTATTTATTTATTTTTGTCTTTTTGAGACAGGGTCTCACTAGGCAATTCAGGCTGGCCTCGAGCTCATTTTTGTAGCCCAGGCTGGTCTTGAACTCGCACCTATCCTCCTGCCTCAGCCTCCCCAGTGCTGGGATTACAGGTGTGCGCCACCACGCCCAACTCATGACACTTATTTTAAAAATGACAAATCTGGTGCTTGATTCTTTTGCTATTTCCCACCAATGTTCATATCTTTAACTAGGAAAATACAATTTTTGAAAATTTTGCATGTGAAAAACTCTTATCAGTTTAGGCAAACTTTCTCCATTCTCTTAGAATTTTTGTAGGACTGTTTCTATTCTTGGAGCTCAAATATTTTCTGAGGTTACATTAAAGTGTACGTTTCTTACCATAATTTTCTCTTGAACACGGTGAAAATTTCTGATCTGTCTTGCTAGTCTTATCTCATTTTCATATCTATTTATTCTTTTTTCAATTGTCCTAGTTATTTCTTGCAGGTCTATTATTTTTTTACTTCTATATCTCATTCTTTCCTTACCAAATTTTGGAAACATTTCAGAGATTTGTCTTCCATATTCTAAATTGGGTTTTGGTTTTAATTTTTTTCTTCTTTATTTTTTATTGTGGGGCTGAGGACAGGGGGCCTCCTTACTGAGTTATATCCCTGGATTATTTATTTATTTATTTATTCATTCATTCATTCATTTAGAGATGAAATGATGCTAAATTAGCATGTTATTTAGGTTGCACTTGAGCAGAAATTGCACTTAGACTTCTGAGAATCTGGGAATACAGCTGTGCAGCATCACATTCAGTTTGGTTTGCTTTTAAACAACTTACTATATGTGTTATAAGTTGTTGACTTAATGTTTTATAAATCCATCTTTGTCTGATTCTATGATGCTTCCTTTTCAATTCCTAATATTTGAAACTCATCATATTTTCTAATCATATCACTCTCATGGCTCACTGTAATTCTTTTTTCTTTCTGAATCCTTTATAGAGCTAATACATTTTATTGATGGTATAATACCTTAAGGAAGTAATTTACATCTGGTTCCTAGACTAACTTGCTTTTCAAATACTATTCAATTTCCTAAACCAAATGGAATTTTCCTTGGTCTGCTTTAATTTTTTATAGGTGTATTGGTCAGGGTTTTACTTAGAGGAACAGAATAGATGTAATATAAGGAATGGATATTAACATGAAATATACAATCTATAAGGAATTATAAGATTGGCTGACAATAGTCAGCCACAGAGTCAGAGGAGGAAGTGTGCGCAGGACGTCTGCATGCTCCAGACTGAAGAATTCAATCCTGAGGTCTGGACTTCACTGCAGCACTCCATGTAAGTCTCTATATGTCGGCTGATGGGTCTGCAATGGAAGACTGAATTGTCTGTAATAGACACTGAAGAGTCTGCGATGGATGGCGAAAGATCCAAGCTGGAGGCCAAAGAGTCTGCGCTGCAAGCCAGATGATGAGGTCCAGGCTGAATGCGAAGACTGAAGCTTCTCTGACGAAGTGAAGTGTTGACTCCTTCAGCCCTTTAAAAAGCCTTTTCGTGCTCAGTCATTCTGATGTGGGCCCGTTGCGCCCTAGCGTGGAACCAATCATACCCCAGAATGGGCCCTTGATCCCGCTCTAGAGAGAAAACCAACCATATCCTAGGAACTCCCTGGTCACACTACAAGGAGGAACAAATTGTACCCCTGAGTTGGGCTCCCACCAACAGGGAACCAGGCTGCTGAGTCATTCAGCCAAGTTGACATATTGTATCAACCACTACAATCCACCCCTTTTCAACTTGGCATATTTAAACCAGTCTCCAAATACAGAGGTATGCACATAATTACAGCTAACATTGTTATTACTATCCTGCATACAAACAGAAGTGCGCTAATATGCTTACTCAAATAGAGGATAAGTTTCCTTTGCTTATGTGTAGTTCACTTGAGCCTTTTACAACTGGTAATTGTCAGTTGCACATAACTTTTATACCTCATGTACACTTTTCTGCTGGATGGATAAGACCAAGTTAAGGTCAGACCTGTATAAATATAAGTATAGCCAGGCGTGGTGGCTCACGCCTGTAATCCCAGCACTCGGGAGGCTGAGGCAGGAGGATTGGTGCGAGTTCGAGACCAGCCTGGGCTACAAAAGTGAGCTCAAGGCCAGCCTCAAATGCATAGCGAGACCCTGTCTCAAAAAGACAAAAAAAAATAAATAAATATAAGTATAATTTTGTTATCTGACAAGGTCAGCCCAATCTCAGGATTTATCTTGGAACCATGTACAGCACCTTGTAGCTCTTCTGTCAGTGTCAACCATCTGAATGAGCCACAGCCATTGCTTGACCAATTTGCTCTCTCTGAGAGCCTGAGAGATTGTTTCCCTCTAGGTGACTCTCCTCAGGCACACTATATGTCATCGATCACTTTCCTGTGTGGCTCCATGATCTTCTTGTCACAGCAGAGATTCTCTACATCTACAAGAGATTACATCTTGAGGCTTTAGTGACCTTGAGGGGCTAGGGCTGAATTATTGGCTATTCTTTTACCCCATCTATTTCTCCAATTTTTGGTCTGCAAATGTTAGTTGTTAAAAATCCAGAAAAAAAGCTTAATGACATTACTCTGTAAAATAATCCTAGAATCTTGTACTAAATATATCCATATTATAACAAAAACATATATGGGAGTGAAGTAGTAGTTATAATCCCCTTTTCTGTAGCTGATCATGGGGTTGTAGCTGGTAGTTAGAACTGCCTTCTTCTACTACCCATCCTGTATTCCCTTGGCCCTCGGCAAGTACCTCAGCAGGTCTTGGTTCTTTCCCAAGAAGAGTGACCCAAACCTTCATTCCTGAAAGCTTTGGACCATTTATCACCGTTCTTGTATTAGATTGTTTCAATTTCCCATTGACTTTAATAATACAGCATGGCAATACTAGTAGGCACCACAAGGGATCTCCTGCACGCCATGTGTATTCTTTATTTCCTCCATTGTGCAGTAGTATTCCAATTTCCCCTGGATAGTCTGGGTCAATCACCCCTGACAATACTGTGATTCCTTTTTTAGCTTGTTTCCTCAGAGGCATAAGGAGTCCAAAGTAACCAGGGGGAAATGTTAGCTTCCAGCTCAATGGTATCATTGCCTTGCTTCCTGGTACAAGCCTTCCTCCCTCTGGAACTAAGACTTCTAGTCCAGCAGAATATAAAGTTGTGGGTTCAGAAAGCAAGAATTTTGGTAATGGATCATTAAGTGTAATGGTGACTGGTACCATTCCTACTCCCACCCCTTGATTCCTGGACCCATGAATCCTGGCTATGGGAGACACAGTACCATACAGAGGGCACTGATTCAAAGTATATACAGCTTTTTGAAGTACCTTGCCCCAGCCCTGCCAACTATTACCACCTAGCTGGCCTTGTAACTGCATCTTCAAAAGGCCATTCCATCATTCTATCAATCCAGCTGCTTCTGGATGGTAAGGAACATGATAAGACCAATGAATTCCATGAGCATGAGCCCACTGCTTCACTTCTCTGGCTGTAAAATGTGTTCCCTGGTCAGAAGCAATACTGTGTGGAATTCCATGGCGATGGATAAGGCATTCTGTAAGTCCATGGATGGTAGTTTTGGCAGAAGCATTACGCGCAGCAAAGGCAAACCCATATCCAGAATATGTGTCTATGCCAGAGAGGACAAAGCACAGTCCCTTCCGTGATGGAAGTGGTCCAATATAATCAACCTGCCACCAGGTTGCAGGCTGATCACCCCAAGGAATTTTGCCATATTGGGGACTCAGTGTTGGCCTCTGTGGCTGGCATATTGGACATTCAGCAGTGGCTGTAGCCAGATCAGCCTTGGTGAGTGGGAGTCCATGTTGCTGAGTCCATGCATAGCCTCCATCCCTGCCACCATGGCCTCTGCTCATGGGCCCACTGAGCAATGACAGGGGTGGCTGAAGAAGGAGGTTGGCCACTATCCACAGAACGGGTCATCTTATCCACCTGGTTGTTAAAGTCCTCTTCTGCTGTTGTCACCTTTTGGTGAGCGTTAACATGGGAAACAAATATTTTGACATCCTTTGCCCATATGGAGAGGTCTATCCACTTACCTCTTCCCCAAATATCCTTGTCACCAATTTTCTAATCATATTCTTTCCAGGTTCCTGACCATCCAGCCAAACCATTGGCTACAGCCCATGAGTCAGTAGATAGTCGCACATCTGGCCATTTCTTTCTCCAGGCAAAATGCACAACCAAGTGCACTGCCCGAAGTTCTGCCCACTGTGATGATTTCGCTTCACCACTGTCCTTCAATGACGTCCCAGAAATAGGCTGTAAAGCTGCAGCTGTCCACTTGCGGGTGGTGCCTGAGTAGCATGCAGAGTCATCTCTAAACCAGGCCCTAGTCTTCTCTTCTTCTGACAGATGGTTATATGGCCCATCCCACAATGCTATAGGTGCATGCTGGGAAACAGAAGATAATATGGCAGTCATAGGAGCCATAGGTATCTAGGTAACTTCTTCATGTAATTTACTTGTTCCCTCTGGGCCTGCTCTGGCTTTATCACGAATGTACCACTTCCATTTAATGACAGACTGTTGCTCGGCACGTCCAACCTAATGACTTGATTAATAAGATAATACCCAGGACATGATAGGCAACTCAGTTCTCATGGTGACCTGGTATCTCACAGTCAAGCATTCAGTTTCCACCCATGCCCAGTAACAGGCCAACAGCTATTTCTCAAAGGGAGAGTAGTTGTCTGCAGATGATGGCAGAGCCTTGCTCCAAAATCCTAAAGGCCTACACTGTGATTCACCTATAGGGGCTTGCCAGAGACTCCAAACAGCATCCTTATCTACTACTGACACTTCGAGCACCATGGGATCTGCTGGATCATATTGTCTCAGAGGCAGAGTGGCCTGAACAGCAGCCTGGACCTGTTGCAGGGCTTTTTCCTATTCTGGGCCCCATTCAAAATTAGCAGCTTTCCAAGTCACCTGGTGAGTGGGTCTGAGTAAGACACCTAAATGAATAATATGTTGTCTCCAAAATCCAAATAGGCCTACGAGGCGCTGTGCCTCCTTTTTGGTTGTAGGAGGAGCCAGATGCAACAATTTATCCTTCACCTTAGAGGAAATATCTCTACATGCCCCACACCATTGGACTCCTAGAAACTTCACTGAGGTAGAAGGACCTTGAATTTTTGTGGATTTATCTCCCATCCTCTGGCCCTCACATGCTGTACTAACAAATCCAAGGTGGTTGCCACCTCCTGCTGCTCAGTAGGTCCAATAAGCATAACATCATCAATGTAATGGACCAGTTTGATATTTTGAGGAAGAGAAAAACGATCAAGATCCCATGAACTAAGTTGTGACACAGGGCAGGAGAGTTAATATACCCTTGTGGCAAGACAGTGAAGGTATGTTGCTGGCCTTGCCAACTGAAAGCAAATTGCTTCTGATGGTCCTTATGGATAGGTATGGAGAAGAAGGCATTTTCCAAATCAACAAGTCCATACCACGTACCAGGAGATGTGTTGATCTGCTCAAGCAAAGAGACCACATCAGGTACTGCAGCTGCAATTGGAGTCACCACTTGATTCAATTTACAATAATCTACCACCATTCTCCAAGATCCATCTGTCTTCTGCAAAGACCAAATGGTAGAAATAAATGGAGATGTGGTGGGAATCATCACCCCTGAATCCTTCAGGTCTTTAATGGTGGTATTAATCTCTGAAATCCCTCCAGGAATGTGATACTGCTTTTGGTTCACTATTTTACCAGGCAAGGGAAACTCTGGTGGCTTCCATTTGGCCTTTCCAACCATCATAGCCCTAACATGACAGGTTAGGAAATCAATGTGAGGATTCTGCCAAGTACTAAGTATGTCTATCCCGATTATATATTCTGGAACAGGGGATATAACTACAGGGTGGATTTGGGGACCTATTGGACCTACTGTGAGTTGGACCTTTGCTAAAATTCCATTGACCACCTGTGCTCCATAGGCCCCTACTCTTACTGGAAGGCCACTATGGTGTTTTGGGTCCCCTGGAATCAATGTTAGTTCAGAACCAGTGTTCAGCAATCCCCGAAATGTCTGATCATTCCCCTTTCCCCAGTGTACAGTCACTTGGGCAAAAGGCCTTAGGTCCCTCTGGGGAAGAATGGGAAGAAGACTGACTGTACAAGTTCTGGGGACATTAGGGTCCTTCGCCAAGGAGACCTGGCCTCCCCATCATTCAAGGGGTTCTGGGTATGTAAACTGGCTCAAATCTGGGAACTGGTTGAGAGGCCACCATTGTCTAGTATCATGATTTGAAGTACATCTCTGTTCTTTTGCCCTATCATTCTTTAGTTTATATAATTCTAGGAAAAATTTTTTAGGCTTCCCATCTATTTCACTTTTGGGAACACCGTGATTAATCAGCCAATGCCATAGGTCTATGCGTGTCAGCTTATTCTGGTCACTGTTTTGCTTCTGCTGTCTGTGGTGATTAAGTGCTGCCACCTGACCTCTGGCATTCCAGGTTCCAATGAAGCCCATTGCCCTTAAACTTCCTAATTGAGGAACTGCAGTCCCCACTGTAAGAACTGGCATGCAAAGAAGGGCAATGACAGGGCTCTTCAGGGATGCTGGTGCTCCTCTCACAAACCTGTTCTCAAGGTATTAGTAAAGGGTGTAGCTTCAGGATTATCCCAGTGTGAAGCATTAGCCTTAAAATGTCAAATCCACTCCAATATTCCCATTTCCCTAAACCTCTTAATCCATTCATCAATAGTAAACCATGGAAGATTAGGTATCTGTAACTCATTCACAGTGGTCCATCTTTTGAGCCATACTTCTGTCAACCAGTCAGATAGACTGTTAACACCTCTCTGTACTCTACGAGCTGCAACACTGAATTCAGAATCCCTACTTAATCCCTACTTAACTCAGCCTGATCCAGGTATGTTTTTGCCACCATTGTCCCATACTCATAAAGAAGCCAACATCTCTGAACTTGTCCTATCTCTTCCCATAAGCCGTTTCCAAAAGCTTGTAATCCACATTATCTGGTATAGTCACAGCAACGACTCCACTTCTCTGGTACCGAATTCTGTCTTAGTTACCTTTCTCTTGTTTCTGGGACAAATACCCTACACTCAAAATGAAGGACGGAAAGGTTTATTTAGCTCACAGTCACTGGAGGTTTCAGTCCATATTCAGCTGACCCAAGGCTGAGTGGAGCAGGATAGAGAGCATCCACTTCATGGAGGTGGAGCAGCAGCAAAATGGTGACAGAGGCAACCAACCAAACAGGGCAGCAGAGCAACAGCTCTAGTCAGTCTCTCTGTCTCTCTTTATATTCCTATCAGGCTCTCTGCCTTGGGAAATCCACCCTAGTGGTATGATGCCAGTGCCCCATATGTGAGGCCCTTCTATGATGCCAATGGTGGGTTCCCCTCCTGCGATGATGCCAGCGAGACCTGCTCCTAGAATGAGGTCAGCCATGGGAGGCAACATGGCGATGATGCCTGGACCGCCAGTGACGCGAGCACTGGTGGCGCGTGATGGTGTCCACTCATCCAGGAATGACTCAGCCAGACAGACAAAGTGGAGAGGCAGCCTCTCTGCATCAGTTTTATATTTTGTTCAACTTCACCAGAGGATCATGGTGCTGTGATTCTGGGTGTTTTCTAACAGCATGAATGACAAGAAAGACTTGCTCCTCTTTCCATCAAAGAATAGTTTTGAAGGGAGAAGTACGATAAACAAAAGTGCAGAAAGTATACTTTCATTTCTACTGGGAAATGTGAGAATAAACTTGTCAGCTCTTCTAGCTAAAAAAAAAAAAAAAAAAAAAAAAAAAAAAAAAAAAAAAAAAAAAAAAAAAAAAAAAAAAAAAAAAAAAAAAAAAAAAAAAAAAAAAAAAAAAAAAAAAAAAAAAAAAAAAAAAAAAAAAAAAAAAAAAAAAAAAAAAAAAAAAAAAAAAAAAAAAAAAAAAAAAGGAATGGCAGGTTAACCAATAGATCAAAATTATAAATAGATGAAAATAAGCTCTGATATTCAATTATACAACTGATGTTCAATCACCATCCTTAATAATAATGTAAAACCTATTTCAAAAGTGAGCAAAGGTGGAGTCTATGAATACTTGAGGTGATATAGACCATCATGTACTACACGCATGAGTTGAAGAACCACACTAGGTAACGTAAGAATGCACAAGTATTTTGTCCATTAAAAATCTTATAGGCCTATAAGTACATTTGTGCATTTTCTTCAACCTCTGTAGAGTTCCTTCATTATCCTGCACTAAATAAGTATAGAATATCACTCAAATTATACCTAAAATTTTTGAAGGAATTTGGTTTTTCAGGAAATAATCACTATCAACCCAACCCACTATTGCATTATATTCATCTGCTGATTTTCTTTTTTATCAAATGCCAATGTGTCAAAAATTCCAATAACTCATTACCATTTAGTTTCAGCAATAAGAAATTTAAGTAAGACATAATATTTGTTATTGCCTGATATGCTAGTATCTGCCTAGAAAATCTGAGCTGGCCTCTCAGATTCTGGAGAATTGTTTGAAAATTGTGAGTGCAAATGCTGCCTCATTGGAATTATAAGAGTTCTTTGTTCAAATAAAATAAAGGAGTTTCATTCTTCTCTGAGAAATAGAATAATACTTAAGTGTAAGAAGCTAACATATGCTTAGGCAGATGCCGGAGCCGGGGATTCGATACCTAGTGTGCCCTGCGGGCCCTGCCCTTGGAACATGCTGAGGTGGTGGTTGAGACTGGGCATGGTGGCACACACTTATAATCCCAGTGCTTGGGAGGCTGAAAAGCAGGAAGGATCACTACGAGTTCAATCTGTGTAGTGAGAGCCTATTAAAAAAAAACTATAGGAATATATATAAATATATGTATATATATATATATATATATATATATATATATATATATATATATGTATATGTATATATATATATGTGTGAAAACAGTGAATTGATATTGTCTACTTGTTTGAATATTGAATATGGATATTTAAAGATATTATCCTATGGACTATAAGAAAAAATATATATTACTACTGTGTCTGAATTCTATTCCTGATACATAGAATTTAAAGCTATTCTTCAGGCATTTTTTGTTTTCTGGCAATGCATTCCCTTACACTTTCTATCTTACCGTCCATGAAATACTATAATAAACAGAAACTCCTTTACTTTTATAGAAATATTACATACAATCTTGAAGTTAAAAAGGCCATAAAGTCTATTTCCACTAGTTCAAGAAATGAAGAAGAGCGTTCAACTTGGAAATGTCATATATCATTACTTCCTGGATGGTATGAAATGCTACATCTGTCATTTGAAAGAAGGCAATGTGTCTATATCGATATGAGCATGGATAACTGTGGGTTGTTTCAGCTGCTCTTTCCGGGCCAGACAGGAACTGTTTTCATAAATAGCCAACCTAGAAATAAGCATGACATAAAGTAAAAGCTGAACTTTTCATTAAGAAACATATTCTAAGCTGACCTTTAAAACTTTACTAGTGAATCTGCCTTTACATAAGAACATGTAATGACAGTGTTCTTTGTTCACTACAAAGGACTAGTGAAAGGTAGAGATGATTTCCTTAATAATGTCACCTTGCATCACTGTGGGTTTCATTATATGTGTATGTCATATTTTGTTGCTGTACAACTACAACTAAGTGTGGAACAATGGGGGCTGGGGAGATAGCGCAGTAGAATAAGTGCTTGTCTGGAAAGAGCAAGAGCCTGAGTTCAATCCCCAGTTCCACCCCCCCCCAAAAAAAAGTATGGAACAATAAAATATTCACATGCAGATCTAAATCTCTGTTGATTATCAGAACAGGAAATTCTCTAAGGATAATGTGGTATACAGTGAAAGTGAGCAATATAGAAACACAATACTTCAAATTTTATTTTTAGCTGCCTTCCACACAGTTTATTTGTTTGTGGTGTTGGCTGCTACTCATTAGCTACATCCCATTAAAAAGTCACAGAAGATGACATTTTAAAACATCATTCATAAATATGAATAATGTACTTACTTACTAGACTTAGTCTCTAAGGACACATTTCTTTAGGTTTTTTAAGATTTCTGAGCATAAGGCCAGCCAAAGCTGAGTGGATTAAAGCACCTGTGAGCAGGTGGAGGGAGAGGTTCGATCCCTGGGCCTGCCATGCCATGCTGTCCCTGCCCTTGAGGTGCACTGAGACAGAAATTGAGACTGGGCATGGTGATGTGTGCCTATAATCTCAGCTCTTGCGAGGTCGTAAAAAGGCAGATCACTTTGCGTCTAATATAATAGTGAGACCCTCAACATCCTGTAGACCCTTCCCTAAAATGGAATAATAATAATAAATAATAATAATAATAATAATAACATATCTGAGCATAGAAAGTAATTTGTACTCCATAGATATCAGAGGCACAATAGGAAAGGTCAAGGATTTAGCCCTTTCTCATCCTTGATCTCAGCCAAAAAGGATTGAGCTTCAAGGACAGGTGGAGCTCAGCTGTTTCAACTCACACCTCTTGGGGTAAATCAGCTCCTTGTCTCTTGTGTTGTCCTGTCTCTCTCATACAGGAGTCAGAGCCTCCTATAACTCCTGGCCTCCAAGAAAAACTACAGCTTTTATTAGCTCCATATAAGAAAAAAAATTGAAGAAAGATTCTGACTTGGATTCCTTTTCAACTTGCTTTGAGAATAGACATATTCTCAAACCAAAGTCTGTGGTTGTAAGACTAGTTACTATGGCTGTGCTAACTTAAAATAATTACCAGTTTCTCACTTGGTGACTAAGCCAGTAAGAAAACAACATTGCAGCATTCACTGTACAGTGGCGGAGGGCTGAGGAAAAAGCACCTGCCTAATGAGGACAGTGCTTTTACTGGAGGCTGGGACAGCTCTGGAAAACCCAAGCATGCTTTTAAGTAAAATACATTCCTCTCAATTTCAGCTCTCTAGAATAAATGTTTGTACAATATACTGAATTATATGTTCCTCTAATTAGTCAGATTTTTAAAATAAGTAAAGAAATTGAAAGACACCAAAAATTAATTGAGCACAAATTAGTCTCACCAAGGAAACCCCTAAAGGGCCTGTTTTAATACAGTGAAATTTAAACTGAGTCAGATCATAATTATCTGGTCTAGAAATATATAAATTTCATATCTTCTTTGCTCTGTAATCTTATTTACTTCGATTTTCTTTTTTATCATTCTGTTTCAACAAGTCACTTTACACAGTTACCTTGAAAATGTAAAACTCATAGTTGTATTAGAAACTCTATATAGTATTTCATAGATATTACTAATAAATGTGTTTGTTTTGAAAAAATATGTACTGCCTATGATTGCAGGGACATCTACTCTCATCCAGTGTGCTGCAAACACATTTGATGAATGCAATTGCCAGCATAACTGTGAGCTACATCATGAAAGATTGTTTACAGCTGTGAAATGTGTCATCTTCAACACAACTATGGAGTGTTCATTTGAAACACGTTTCAGACTCTGAAAATTCTGGCAACATGGTTGACACAAAGCTGTTAGTATGATTTTTTTGCAGGTAAAGAACATGGTAGAAAAGCATAAGTGCTCATAAAAATGAAAAAAAAAAAGAAGTGATGTTTAATTCTTGTTAGCTCATAAAACATTAGTCTTGGATGTGTCATAAAGAGTACTTTCTCTTGGCATGGTTTGCCTGCCTCTCCCGCAAGGTGCACTGAGTCCGCGATTGAGACTGGGCATGGTGGCATGAGCTTCTAATCCCAGGATTTAGGCGACTGTGAGTCTGATCAACGTAGTGAGACTCTGTAGACTCTGTTGACGCTGTAATTTAAAAAAAAAAAAAAAAGAAAGAAAGTCTTGAGTGCCAGAGAGATAGCTCAGCAGTCTAAAAAATCTGCTTAGGGAATCTTAGGCAGGCACAGGGGACTGCAGTTTGATCCCCGGCACTACATGCCATGCCAGCCCCACTCTCAGGGTGGGATGAGACAGAAAGAAAAAAAAGAGGACCTTCAGGAGGACTGACATCTGACTTGGTGGGCTGAGCAAAGCAGATGGTCTCCCCCCGCAAGGGTGGGCATCAACCAACCTGTTGAAGGCTAAGTGCAGTATAGTGCAAAGGAAGAGAAAACTCTTCCTCCCTCTCCCTCTCTTTCCCTTCCCTTACCCTCCATTTTCCCTAGCTGACTAACCATTCAAATTAACATACTATGTTCTCCTGCCCTTAAATTAAAACTTACCTATCAGTGTTCTGGTTCTAAAAACTGAAGACTTGCATTGGAATTCACACCACTGCCTTTCCTTGTATTTCTAGCTTGCAGATGGCTTATCATGGAACTTCTCAACCTCCATAGTTCTCTGTAATAAATCTCATTTTATCCTATTGTTTATACACATGAATGCTCACAGGCACGTACAGATTCTGCAGCTCTAGAAGATCCTCACTAATGCACATGGAATTAATGGACACATAAATACAAAAAAAAAAAAAAATAGCAAATTTCAGATGGTAGAACACTTGCCTAGTAAGCTGGGCCCTGAGTTTGGCCCTTAGCACCAAAAACAAACACAAGAAAGTCAGATTTTACTTTACGCCTGGCTTTTTGTTTGCTTCCTATATCAAGTGAGTTTTTAAACTATTGTTTTGAATAACAAGTGCTAATTTGCACACCTTTCTAGCCTTAATTTCATGATTTTCTCAGGGATGAATAGAGAAGTTAGGAATATCTGTGAACAGAGAAGGAGTGGAAACTTCAAGTTTAACAGTACAGACTAACTTCCTTCCCGTCACAATTCTCTCTCAAGATCAAGGCTGTGTGAGAAAATGAGCAGGTGTGATGCTTCCTTGCTGGTCAACTTTGCTTTTCTACTTTCATGCTCTCTTGAGCACTGCGTAATTAACTTCCATAATGGCTCTAAAAGTACTAGGTAAATATGTTTAACAGCCTCCTAGTCATGTTGACAGAGAGAAAATATGTTTATCAAATTGGATCTGGAAAAGCACAAATATGAGTGAGTACAGTAGAAAGACCAATCTACTGTCTTGCAAACTCCAAGTCAACTTTGATCACTTCCCCCAGGCTTTCCAGTGGTGGCTCTGACAAATAAGCATTGCTGGATGTCCAGAGGGGTTTCTTGCATTCTGTAAGGTTCGTGATCCACTGTGGTTATTGCATCAACCCTTCACACTCCTATTCAAAGTGGAAGGTAATACCAAATCAAACCTTTGGTCCAATCAGTAAACATTTATTAAACATATCCTTTATGTCAGAAATGACTGAAGCCTTTCAAGAAAACTTTTCCAAAACCCTCTGATAACTTCCTATCTCACTCAAAGCAAAGGTCAAAGACCTTACAAAGATCCTGAAAGATTCTCCATGATCTTTCCTCCCTCCTTCCCTTCACCTCAGCCATAATCATATACTTTTCACTTCTCCAATACATCCTCCTTGCTTCCTCCTTGGAATGTACAGGTTCACTCCACCTGGAAGTTCTCCCCCAGGGAAGTGCACTGCTTAACTTCTCTCACCATCTTGTCTTTCTTCAAATAACACTATCTCGGGTAAGTCTTGTCGAACTGTATCTCCAGTCACAAGACAGTCTTAAAATTCTTGTACAGTGTGTATTTCACTATTTATTTCTATCATTAGATGAACTTGACGCAAGTGGAGATTCTTTGTTGTTAGCTTAAAAGGGGGCACCTTATATACAACAGACACACAGTAAATGTTTTTGATGAACATATTTGTTATGGTTTGTGTCTAGTTGTCCCCTCAAAGCTTTATGCAGTCATGGAGCAGGGACTTCTAGAGTTTGAGACTAAGTCATGATCTACTGGAATTATGCTGCTTAGTACTGTTGGGATTATGGGTGTGTGTACCTTCCACAGCCTGGGGAAATAGCCTGAATGTGTTATAAGGAAGAGACAAAGAAAACAGACAAACTCTCTCTTTCTCTCTCTCTCTCTCTCTCTCTCTCTCTCTCTCTCTCTCTCTCTCTCTCTCTCTCTCTTGTCATGGTTGGTTAATTGCCTCTGTTGCCATTTGTTTCTGTCCTGCCACCATGAACTGGATGCTCTCTGTGCTCTCTGTGCTATTTCACTCACCTTTCCTTCCTGCATTTTGGGTATTGGGTATTTGCTCCAGCAACAACAGAAGGGTAAATAAGAGAATTTGGTATCACAGGAGTGGGATCATTGCTGTGACTAACCTGACTATGTGAATTGCAACATTTTTGGAAAGGCTTATGGAAAGAGATGGGAAAGATATGGAGAGGTCGACTACTTGCAAAGAGCTGGGTTAACTTCAGCTGTTCAGTAAGGGAGAGTCAGGTCAGAGCTCAGAACAGAAGACTGTCTGGAAGACTGTATATAAAGAATGGCTTATGAGCAGAGGTAGGAAAGATTTGGAGAGGTCATCTATTTGCAAAGAGCTAGAAAATCTTCAGCTATTCTGTAGGGGAGATTCTTGTGAGAGCTCAGACCACAAGACTGACAGAATGCTAGCCTGTACAACCAGGATGGGGAGGTTTCTGCTGGAAAGAAGGACTGCATTGGTTGTTAGACTCCAGATGATTTGTCTTATGGCTTGGCTGAACATCTCTCTGAATTTCGTTCATGCCCAGAGATTTTGCCTAAGACTAAGATTAAGCATGGTGGACTGAATAATCTTTCAAAAATTAGAACTATTGAGGTGGTGGCATGGTTATTATTGCAGGCTTTTAGCCATTTTTACATTGAAAACCAAGAGCAAAGAACCAAGTGGGATGATTTAAAAATGTTGTAAGTTTAGCCAGAAAGGAAGCTCCTGGACAGGTGTGGACTGAAAAAATGGAACTGAGACGGTCTCCATGGTTGGGAAAGAGCCAGAGAATCAAAAAGATAGCCTGAAGGAAATGCAAGAGATGGCAGGTCTCCAACCTTCGCAGTCTCAGAATTGCAAGGGAGAGAGACTTTGATTTGATAAAAGAGCCACAGAGCCCCAAGCCCCAGAATGGTGGTAGCAGCCACACCAGATTCCAAGATGTCACTGGCATGGATAATTTGTTCCTCGGAATTAAAGTCAGAGTGTTCATCAATCCAGGTACTCAACCTCCACAAACAAGAGAGAAGAAAGCCTGGCTACTGCTCCAGCTGGAAGTAGACCTTGGAATCATTCACATAGTGTTGGTTTTAGGTGCATAAAGAATCCAGGAGTTGTGAGGTTAAGAAGGCTTCCACCTCAATTTCAGAGGAAGGACTGGGAGGCCAGGCATTGTACCTCTGAGAGGGCAGTGTGTGAATCAGAGAGTGATAAGCCAATTCAGTGGAAATCCTACAAGTTTGGAAAAGCCAGAAATGTGGATTGTCAAAGAAGAAGCAAAGTCAGCCTAAGAAAAAAGCCCTGGGAGCTGCCACCATGAGTGGCTTGAGGATGGAGCCATGTAAAGCCTTAGGAGCTCACAACTCAGCACAGACTGCTTTGGATGTACTAGTTAGACTGAAAAGATTTCATGTTTTCCCTGTTGGATTTTGGACTTGTATTGATCCCAGTATTTTGTATTCCCCTATTGCTTACAACTTTTGGAATGGTAATGATTACCTTGTGCCTTTGAATGTTGGATGTATTTAGTTTTTCTTTTGGACAGGACCTCACAGTAAAGGGTTTCCCTTGGATTTTGGAAGAAACTTGGGACTTGGACTTTTTAGAAATACTAAATACTTTGGAAACTCTTAGAAATGGACTATAATGTCTTCTGCACAAAGGGATGTGCATGAGACTTTGGAGGGCCAGGGGCATGATGTTATAGTTTGTGTCTAGTTGTCCCCCCAAAGCCTCATGCAGTCATGGGGTGGGGACTTCTAGAGTTTGAGACTAAGTCATGATCTACTGGGATTATGTGTTTTAGTACTACTGAGATTATGGGTATATGTACCTTCCCAAGTGTAGAGCAATAGCCTGTCTCTGTTGCTGTCTGTTGCCCTAGTTGGTCAGTTGCCTCTGTCGTCATTTGTTGCTGTCCCACCACCATGAAGTGGATGCTCTCTGTGCTGTTCCATTCAGCCTTGGAGTTAGCTGAGTATGGGCTGAAGTATCCAGCAACTGTGAGCTAAATAAATCTTTCCTCCCTGCATTTTGAGTGTCAAGCATTTGTTCTAGCAATGAGAGAAGAGTAACTAAGACAGCATTGTTTTTTTTAATAACAATCCTGGTTGGTTGGTATTACCTTTTCGTTCTGCTGATCAAAAATTACTTGTCTAAAAATTTCCAGGACTGGGTTAGCAAGATGGCTCAGCAAGCTAAATTGCCCGCTTAAACAATTTAGGCAAGTTCAGGGACTGCGCCTCAATCTCCAGCACCACATGCCATGCCAGCCCTACCCTCAGGGAAAAGGCTGAACCAGCCAGAGTCTGGCCATAGTGGTGCATGTCTGTAATCTCAGCACTGGGGCGAGCTGAAAGCAGGAGAAGCATCTTGAGTCTGAGCTACATAGTTAGACCCTGCGACAACCAAACACGAAGAAGAAGAAGAAGAAGAAGAAGAAGAAGAAGAAGAAGAAGAAGAAGAAGAAGAAGAAGAAGAAGAAGAAGAAGAAGAAGAGGAAGAGGAAGAGGAAGAGGAAGAGGAAGAGGAAGAGGAAGAGGAAGAGGAAGAGGAAGAGGAAGAGGAAGAAGAAGAAGAAGAGGAGGAGGAGGAGATGCAGGAGGACGTGGAGGAGGAGGAGGAGGAGGGGGAGGAGGAGGAGGTGGAGGAGGAGGAGCAGGAGCTTAAATTTCCAAATTACTAAATGCAAGGTTACTTTTAACTATAGTTTCTAGTCAAAAAACTAATCTTCCTTGAAAAAAAAAGACACTCTAGACATACAAAGGTAGAAGGAGTGGAAGGTGAAAGGTGTAATAGAGTGAAGAAGAGTGTTAAAATGAAGACTGGGAAAACACCCATATCCTACACAGCCGGAATGCCAATGGGGCATACATCACATTGTAAGAGGCCTGCTATATAAAGCCCCTGAATTAGACACAGGTCTTGCACTTTTTGAAAAAGAGGTAGAAACGTGTTTTTATAATTATAAATTTAATTTTTCTTTAAATTTCAAACATGTTCTGTTGTAGATTAGCAAATATCTACATAAACCTAGGATTGTTTCCACAAATATGAAATTCCTATCTTGTACAATAGGTAGCACACTGTGGTATGAAGCAAGTGTTTCTTTAAATGGCTTTGTTTTCTTCTCTTTATGACAATAATATGTCATAAGAATTTGATTTTAATCAGATATTGTGTATGTCCTACTCCATGGAGTAGCTTTCCAGTCAAACAGGTATGCCTGTTTTTCTGAGTAAGTAATATTTGGTTTAACAAAACTAACTGGCCTTTACAAATCAAATATTCAAGTACTTCTTCCAGATTTATGTTCTTCAGACTCTTTGAGTCAAAACTCTTACTTACAAATACCAGAATTAAAGATTAATTAATTGAGCAAAAGAAAAACTTACAAAAATACTGTTAATGTAACAAAACCTCAGATAGATCTGTTCTTATAAGTACTTGTTGAAAACACTGATAACAACTTCTATATCTTAAATCTTACAGCTGTGTTTCCATAAGAGATTCTAACTCCTTCTCCTGCTTACATTTGCAAAACTCTCAGGCAAGAATTCTGATTGACTAGCTTGAAATCTCATTCCTAGATCTCAATTTTCCATACACAATAAGAATTAGCAATAAAATGACCACTACCTCCAACCTTTATGGTTGGAATGTACAAAGGAAAATTTCCCAGATGGGATGGTCTCATGACCACGGGCCTAGGAAAGGGATAAGTGAGGGGAGCTGCTGGTAATGGGACAACTGCTGTTTCCTGCTCAGTCCCATGTTCAGGGTCTATCGTGTAGTATGAGTCCTCTCTTGTGAAACATTTCCTCTACACTTGTTTCAGTTTACTTAAATTGGGGACCAGTAACATTGGTCAGTGGCATAAATGCTTGTCTGGCAAGCGCAAGGTCTGGAGTTCAACAACAACCACAAAAAAGTTTACTCAAATTCCTGTGTCACCTCATTAAGGCCATTATTTCAAAATGTCTTAAACAGTAATTTACAAACAGCACAAACTTATCACTCACAATTCTGAAGCCAAGAAGTCTGAGAGTGAGATGCCAGCAGAATTGGTGTCTGAAAAAGATTTTACTTATAAATTATAGATAGTGCTTTCCTATGATCAAAGAGGGTCAAGAAACTCTTACAAGCCAAGTTATAAGTGTCCCCCATCAAAATTAATCACATGCTGCAGGCCTTGCCTCCTAATACTGTCACACTGAGAATTCTTTCAAAATAGAAGTCTTAAGGAGAAAGCATTCAGATCAGAGCCCTGCCTTACCATTAAAATACCTCAAAATGGTATTGTCAGAGCCCAAGACACAGCATGTTAACCACCAATATAAAAGGGACTTTTTGTGAAGGCTGCCAAATGCTGATATTCATTATTCCAATGTAGTGGAGGAAGGGAGAGGGAAAGAAAGAGAAGGGGCTAAAGAAAAAGAAAGGACTAAATATTATACACATGTACCAACTCTCCACAATGAGTGTGACCATTGTATACTACAATCATGTACTGACAAAAATAAAAACTAAAAGCAAACAAAATATCCACATCTTTCACCTCACAGAGGATCCCATTGCCCTTCGGAATGAGTTCATTGCTCTGGTACAAATGTGATAGATTTATCATTGACACACTTTGAAGCTTCATGAAATTATAGTTATTGGCTCTCACTGTAAAAATCAACTTCCTGAGTCAAGTTTTAGTCTTCAACTTGTGGAAAGCTAGTTTTTCCAGAACCACTTATCAAAAAGGCTACCTTTCTTCTACTGAACACATTTGGCTCTTTTTTCAAGGATGAGGTAGATTAGTGTGTTTGTAGATATGTCTACATCTTCTAATCTGCTCCATTGATCTTCTGGTTAAACTTTTGCCAGTACCTTGCTGATTTTATCACAGTTGCTTTATAGTATAATTTCAACTCAGGGATTATAATGTTTCCTGTCTATTCATGAGCAAGGAATATCTTTCCATTTTTCTAAAATCTTCTTCAATATACATTTTTAGAATACTGTAATTTTCTCTATATAAAGCTTTTACTTGATTTGTTAGATTGATTCCTGCATATTTCATTTTGGGGGATGATTTTGTGAAGGGTGTGGCTTTTCTAACTTATCTCTCAGTGTGTTTGTTGTTTCTATACAGGAATGCTATTGATTTTTGAGTGATGACTTTGTATCCTGCTATGCAACTGAATTTTTCTATTAATTCTAGTAGTATCTTGGTGGAGTTTTTCAGTTTTCCGTGTAGAGTATCATGTCATCTGCAAATAATAATTAAATTTCTTCCTAACCAAAATTCTTATGTTTCATTTCTTTCTTTCTTGTATAATTGATTTGGCTAATGTTTCCAGAACTAAGTTTAATAAAGGGGAAAAGAAAAAAAAAAGTAATGCGGATTTAGAAAAGTTAATGTTAAATTGTTTGATCAATCTTATATACCTATATGTATTAATCTAAACTGATCTGATGATGAAAATATGTAATATAACCATTGTTAAATTTAAACAATAAAAAAAATTGAAACAAAAAAAGAAGTCAAAAGAAAAAAAAAAGAAGTGATGATAGTAGATATCTTTGCTTTGTTACTGATTCTAAAGTCAAAACTTTCATTTTTTGTGACCTTAGTGCAATGCTGTTTTATCATAGATAGATTTTAACAGATTGGAACAACAATAATCTTTCAATTTTCTGTAGGGTTTTGTCATAAACAAGTGTTTGACTTTATTAAAAGCTTTTACTGTACATATTGAGATGATAATGCAATTTTTAAAGTAAAAATGAATCAAAGCATAAATACTAAAAAAGGAACAGTAAGCCATGCATGGTGGTTCACGCCTGTAATCCCAGCACTCGGGAGGCTGAGGCAGGAGGATTGGTGCAAGTTCAAGACCAGCCTGGGCTACAAAAGTGAGCTCAAGGCCAGCCTGAACTGCATAGAGAGACTCTGTTTCAAAAAGACAAAAAAAAAGGAATAGTAAATCAACCAAAACAGTAAAGTAGTAAAAATCTTAAAGACATGGTTGGAGGCAGAGAATTCATGAACAAAAAACAAACTTCAACAGAAATACTCCAAAGAATCAACAACTGGTTTCTCAACTTTTTTAAAAAAAAATTGCACATAAAAAAATCATTGGAAGAGTAAAAAGAAATCTCACAAACTGGGGGAAAGTTTTGGCTAACAATCCCTCAGACAAAACACTTCTATCTAGAACATGTAAAGAATTTTACATGTAAAGATCAGGCCCTTAATATTCAGAAAATCAATCCAAAAATGGGTATCTGAGATGGTTACACACTTCTTAAGTGAAGAAATACAAATGCAAAAAAAAAAATATGAAAAAATGTTGAACATTATTGGTCCTTTGGAAAAGGAAAATTAAAACAATACTGACTTTTCCTTTCACTCCAG
Organism: Myocastor coypus; assembly: GCA_004027025.1. Taxonomy (NCBI): domain Eukaryota; kingdom Metazoa; phylum Chordata; class Mammalia; order Rodentia; family Myocastoridae; genus Myocastor; species Myocastor coypus. The sequence goes on along the minus strand of PVJA010003817.1, from coordinate 26,115 downwards.
AAAGAATGGCTATCATCAAATGCTGGCTGGAATGTACCCTGGAAAAAACATTGTAGAAATCAGTGTGGAGATTACTAAAAAAAAAAAAGGATTAGAAGTCCCATTCAATCCAACTATCCAACTATTCCCTCCTGAGTATTTTTCTAAAAAATTTAAAATAACATACCACAATGATATATGTGTATTCATGTTTACAATTGCAATTTGCGGTAGCTATATTATGGGAACAACTTGAATGCCCAACTGAAGAATAAATAAAAAAGATACAGATTCAATCCAGCATCCAGGGCCGATGTGTGAGTAAGACCACACAGGGAGCACTTGAAACTTATTCCACCCAGCACCCAGGCCTGGCATGTGAGTGAGACCACCAGCAGCCTTCCAGAAACTCATTCAACTCAACACTCAGGTCCAGCATGTGAGTGAAACTTCATCTATTAGACATGCCTAGTGTGGATCCCTGTGGCAGGACTTCCTACACAGAGGCTAGAGGCAAGACCCCCCAGCTGATCCAGGAGTAGAACATCTTCCCAGAGTGGCACAGCAGGTTCATCTCCAAGGGCTGCAGGAAGAAAGGAGTGCAGCAGCCAGACCCAAGCCAACCTCCCTGTCTGAGTTTGAATTTGCTAGATTCAGAAATGGTGCTAAAGTAGGAATGCTACCAAAACTCTACACCAAAGGTCAGAAGAAAGTCTATACAAAATGACAAAGAGAAGGCGAAAAATGCAACCTCAGGCCCTGAATCTACCCAGAAAAAATGCAGGAAGAAATTCAACATGAGCAAGGCAATGCAAAGGTGAACAATGTAAGACTAATAGGCATCAGTGAGAAAGGAGTCAATACAAATGATATAAAAAGAATATGAGCAGAATAAAAAGCAGGAAACTTCCCAAATATTGGGAAACAATCTGGCATTCAGAAAACTAAAGCATATAGAACTTCAAATAACATCAACCCAATTAAAAACACAACAGACATATAATAATCAAGATTCCAGAAATTCAGCACAAGAACAGTATGCTAAAAGCTGCTACAGAGGAGAAATAGATCACATTTAAATAATCAAGTCAAGAAGAGAATGGAGAAAAGCACTTCAAGTCTTGCAAGAAAACAAAGTCTAGCCCAGAGTAATATACTCTGCAACTCTTCAAGTATAATGGAGAAGTGAAATTGCTTCCATGACAAAGAACAACTAAAGAATTTCATGATGACAAACCAATCCTACACAGATTACTAAACGATGTTCTAGAAAGTGGTCAAAATGACCACAACTACATGAATGAGAATGGAAAGAACCCACCAATAGAGCAAACAATTAAACAGAGGAGAGAAAAAGTTTTACTAAAGCAGGCTTTCAACTATTCTTTTGTATAAAGCAGGAAAATATTTCTATCAGCATATTCTACAAATGGACTTCTCAGGCACCCTATGGGTCATGATTGTCTGGCTCTACATGGTGTATATCAAGGAAATAGCAGTAGCTCAGTCCCACATGTGACATATAGCCACTAGTGAGGATCATGGACACTGTCCGTGTCCATCAAATACTAGAAGTTTGTGCAATATCCGATCCCCAAACTATTAGAAGTGCTGGTCATATATTTTCCATGTTAGTCTTTATGTTATGTTTTTTTCTTAGTAATTGTTTACTATCATGAAAACTTTCTCTTAGTTGATCTATTGTATATATTAACCTATTCAAATACTATGTAAGTATCCCAAATGGATCATAGATTTTTACATATGATACACACCATTCTGGCCTCTTGGTCAGAATCACAATTTAATTTTAATTTTAGAATATTGTTTTGAAATGTTTAATTTAATCTTTAATTAATATTTAATTGATTTTCTGAATATTGTTTAATTTTAATTTTATGATTTATATTGTATCTTTGACTTGAAATCTACTTAGAAGACATGGTATGATATTTTCTCCTAGTATTAGTGTCTCGGTTACTTTTCTCTTGTTGCTGGAACAAATACCCGACACACAAAATGAAAAAAGGAAAGGTTTATTTAGCTCACAGTTACTGGCGGTTTCAGTCTATGTTCGGCTGGCCCAAGGCTGAGTGGAACAGAGCAGAGAGCATCCACTTCATGTCAGCAGAACAGCAACAAAATGGTGACAGAGGCATCCAACCAATCAGGACAGCAGAGCAACAGGCTAGTCTGTCTCTCTGTCTACTTTTGTATTACATTCAGGCTCTCTGCCTCTGCCTATCTGCCTTAGGCTACACCCATAATCCCAAAGTACTTAGACTCATAATCCCATCAGTACTAAAATACATAATCCCAGGGGTCATGCTTCAAGTCTCAAACTCTAGAAGTCCCCGCCCATGACTGCATGAGGCTTTGGGGGGACAACTAGACATAAACCATAACAATTAGAAACTTCAAAAAATATATTTCCATTTTCCATTAACTTTGTATTAGTTGTTCCTTATCTTTTGCACACACACACACACACACACACACACACACACACACACACACACGAAAAATATGTATAAAACCTGACATTAGATATTAACTATTTTATAGAATTCTTCAATGAGTTTTTAAATGGGTTCACCTAATATAATTATGTTTTACATAGTCCTAAATAACTACCATTTTGAGAGCTCTTTACTCTTTATCCAGGACCAATAAGCAATTTCTTTTGCCTTCTGCGTTATGGTCTTTGTTATTTTCTATATGCTATGTCTAGAGATATTAGAATATTTTGAGTAAAATATTTTACTTTTAGTTTTCAAATGTATGTTTGCTAAGTATAAAATTCAATGAGGACAGATTTTGAATAAGGAATTTCAGTCCTTTGAATAAGTTTATTTTCTTACCCATTTGCTCTTTTTTCTCTAATATGTAATAAGATGCTATTTAATTTTGCTCCTCTATAGCTAATATTTTTGTTTTATGTATATGCTTTCATGATTTTATTATTTACAATTAGTTTTGGACCATTTCATTTTTGCATATCTTGGTACAATTTCATTCATATTTCTTGTGCAAAAGCTTCATTTTTCTTGGAAGTGTGTTATAATTTCAACTAAATTTAAAATGTTTAAAACTTATTTATTGTCTACACCTTTCTACTTTGAGAATTCTAATTATATGAATATAAGCTTCTTGATTATGCAACAGAGTGAACTATTATATGACTGATCTGTAAATTTTTTCTTTTTTCATTTTTCAGACAACTTTTATTGTTATATTTATTTAAGTTTCTAGATAATTTATTTACAATGTGCAATCTATTATTAATCTCATTCCATGTATTCATTTCAGGAAAATTTCACTAAAATTAAAAAGGAAACAAAAATAAATTAAACAATAAAAAAGATAGGGTATTTTTATACAATGGAGTATTACAAGCTCTAAAGGAAGACAAACTCGAGGCTTTTATAGGTAAGTGGGGAAAACTAGAGATCATACTCATAAGTGAAATAATTCATACCTGCATTGTAAGAAACTGAAAGAGTAAATAAAATTGAAAATTGAAACTGCTTAAAATCAAAAACCAGTTGGGATAGGGGAAAAGAGAAAACAAAGAAAAAAGGAAAGATAATTGTACTACTAAGTTCTATTGACTAATTGAAAGGAACAGTTAATGTTCAATTGTTTGATCAGTTTTGCTTGCCTATATCTGGTACTCTGAACAACTACTTTGAATATAACAATATAAAATATAATAGTCAGTGTTAATTTACTAACATCTTGTTTTGAAATTCTGTTTCATTTTTGGACTTATTTTTATTCCCTTTAAAATAAAATTTGAAAAATAAAATAAAATCATCTGTTACTTACATGAGTAATACCTGATCTAAAAAAGTTGAAAGTACATGTATTTATACCTATTATTTGGCATAAATAAAATTACACTCATATATACAATAGAATCTCTCTCTCTCTCTCTCTCTCTCTCTCTCTCTCTCTCTCTCTCTCTCTCTCTCACCATTCTATACTTCACAGTAACTGAATTAAGATATTTCAGATTAGTTTGGGGAAAATATAACTTCCTAAACAGAAGCACTGAGAATATTTTCCTGATGAAAACTCAGTCTATAGGCATACTGAGCTTCTGCTAAAGTTAGCAATGATTCTATTCAACCTTATGATTCAGCTCATCTCTGTGCATATGAGAAAACTCAGAATTTGACAATAACTACAGATTAATAAAAGATGTTATAATACACCAATAGAAAAAATATTCTTGCTGTACAACAAATGATTATTATTCCAAATACATTGACTTTCTAAATACAGTAAAGGCCACAGAACAAAGCAAAGAAATCCCATCTATTAACCAAAACCCAAAGAATCAATTCTATTTCCATGTCAACAACAGAAATGGCTCCATTAACAGAAGACATAGCCACAGTGCCAGACATTGGTGAGCTCATCATTGTACACTGTATTTCTTATCTGTAGTTCATTAACCTCTGGATGTGACACACTTGGTAGGAGCCATACAAAGAAAGTCTGGCATAGTTCGCATACCATGGGCTTCCAATCAAGAAGAAACAGTGACAAGTATTCAGTGACACAAAAAGATTTTTTCAATGAAGCGAAAGGATTTTTTATGAGCACAATATATTTATTAGGGGAAAGAAAACTGCTGTGCAAGAGAGGAACAGGAGGGGTGTGCTGAGCGGGTTGTCCCCTAAAAGAAAAAGATTTTCAAAGGAGGCTAAAAGAAATGGTGAAGGGAGAGAGAAGTTCAAAAGAAAATCTAGGCCATGGAGGAAATGGGGATTGAAATTTGAATGCCTTTTCAAGATTAAGTTCATCATCCAATGCTGGAAAGGACTTCAACTGCATCAGTAAATATAATATCCCAGTGGAGCAGAAAAAAGAAGTTAAATAGAAGAAAAAGCAAATCTTTCAGGTCAGGGGCAGTGGTTTACTTCTCCTTATATTCTGCACTGTCCTTAATAGGAAAGAAGGAACATAAAACATACAGAAGGTTCCCAGTGAAAGCATGAGTGGACTTATTCTTTGAAGCAACAGTATGTAAATATGTTTGTGAAGCACACCATGCTAATTAGATTCTCTGTACCCAAAGGGTTTGTGATCAAGTGAGTGCATCAGGAGTTTGTGGTGTCATTCATGTGATGTGTCAGGCAAAAAATACATTAAAAAATCAGAAAAGGCCCACAGTGCAGTGAAATTTTGTATTGATCATTCCTGGTTTTCTCACATCTTATAGGCTCATTATATTACTACCTTAAATTTGTTTATTTGCTTTTTATTGTGCTATTTTTAACAAAGGTAGCGTAAGACTCTTTTCAAATGTACACACTTTGGAAAACACTTTCTTCAAAACCAGTGGACAGAAATATAAAATGACTTTTGAAAAGACTCTTAGCTCCAAGAGGTTAAAGTTACGTCTTGTTAACTTAATGGTTCTATCTGTGGAGCTGAAAATGATGACCAGAAATGTAATAGACCTGAGGATCAATGGAATACATTAGAAGATGCACAAGCAAATACAAGCACACTAAGCCACCTCATCTTTGACACAGGGGCCAAACACACTTACTGGAAGAAAGATAGCCTGTTTAACAGATGGTGCTAGAAAAACTGGCTGTCTACATGCTGAAAACTAAAACTTGACCCAAGTCTATCACCATGCATTAAACTAAACTCAAAATGGATTCAAGATCTAAATATTGAAAGAGAAACACAAAATGTCCTGGTAGAGAAAGTGGGAGAAAATCTTCAAGACATTGGGGTAGACAAAAAGTTCATGGACAAAAATCAAAATGCACGTTTAACACTTGAAAGCATCAACAAATGGGACCTCCTTCAGCTAAGAATTTTTTGTAGGTCAAAAGAAATTACCAACAGAGTGAAAAGACAACCCACACATTTCGAAAAGATTTTAGCTAAGAAATATTCACACAGAAGTATTCTATCTAGAATCTACAAAGAACTGAAAACCATTAGGGTTCCAAGATTCAAAGACCCAATCCAGAAATGGGCATCTGAGATGAACACACACTTGTCAGAGAAAGAAATTCAGCAAGCCTATAAATACATGAAAAATTGCTCTGCATCACTAGCCAACCATGAAATGCAAATTAAAACATTAAGATACCATCCCACTCCAGAAAGAATGGCTACCATAAACAAATAAAACAGCAACAAATGTTGGAGAGGCTGCAGAGAAGGAGGAAACCTTCTCCACTGCTGGTGGGAATGCAGATTGGTGCAACCATTATGGAGAGCGGTGTGGAGATTCCTTTAAAAACAAAAACTGGAAGTCCTATTCAATCCAGGTATCCCCCTACTTGGAATTTTTCCAGAAGAACTGAAAACATAATACCATAACGATATCTGTGCACCTATATTTATAGCAGCACAATTTGTGATATCCAAACCTTAGAAACAACCAAAATGCCCATCATTTGAGAAATGGCTGAAAAAGATGTGGTACTTTTATAAAATAGAATATTACTCAGCTATAAAGAATGATAATCTGGAAGACTTCAGATGTATAAATGGATGTACATTGAACATATACTCATAAGTGAAATAAACCAGACCAACATGTGTAAATATCGTATATCTCCCTACTGTAAAAACTGTAAAGAAGAAATAAAATCTTAAGTGCATAACACAGCTAAATGTATTTTGGATTAAACAACGAAGTGACTGGAATCAGATAAGAGAGGAAACAGCAGGAGCAAATCCATGCACTTATGTACACAGGACGAATCAGATATTGGTCCTCAGAACTTTCAAAAGGTTCATCACATTGATCATAGTACCATGCAACACTAAAACTACGCTTGGAATTCATGGCATCCTCATCGTTTTTATGTGTACTGTTCCCAATGTAAACTCAGTTACTGTTATACTTTCTCAAGTAAATGGTTGGGTACAAAGAAAAAGAAAAAGGTATTAATTGAGAGTAAGATACTGGGCAACATGTCATAGGCTAGACAGGCTACAATTTTATACATCCTTGGATTTCTGAATGTCTGCATAAAAATGTGTAACTGCTTTTATCACATTCTATAGAGAGTTATTAGAATATCAATGATTGTCAGAATATATCAATTTCAAGCTAAGTCAAAAACGTTTGATATTCAGAAAGCCAGTGATGTTAAGCTCAAATATCTATGTTATAGAGTAATAGTATCACGAAGCTTCTCTGCTGGAGGGTTGAGAAGGTAAGTTAACAAACCAAAAATTGGAGAAGAAGAAGGGCTATAAAGAAAACCAATATTTGGCCCTAGCCCTTCAGGGTCAGTAAGGACTCAGGACATAAAAGAACCTGTGCTGTAACATCCCATAACTCAGAGGTGTCCCAAATTTTCTGTTGAAGAAGTCTATGGGACCTCAGAGGAAAGGGATAAATGAACTATAGGGTGTCTAAGGAGAGTCACCCAGAGAAAAACATTCTCTCAGACTTTCACAGAAAGCAAACTGGTTAAGCAATGGCCATAACTCATCCCGAAGGCTGACACTGACAACAGTTCTACAAAGCACTGTACATGGTTCCAAAATTAATCCTGAGGGGATTTGACCTTGGAAAATACAAAAGATGAATGTTTTGTTATACAGGTCTTGCTTTAACTTTCCCTTGATCACCCAGTGGAAAAGCTTAATTATGAGGCATAAAACACAGAACTAGATTAGTATGATGAGCTATAACAGGCTTAAATCACCAGCCTCCAACATTGCCAGTTGCACCAGTAACCACTGCCATTATGGAACATTGGACTATGTATATATCTGCTTCCTCTCAGTTCAAACAGAAGAATTTTCTTTCTTTTTTTTTTCTCTCTGTCCTTACCAATAGCAATTAGAAAATGTAGCATGCCCACAACCTGTGCTCTGTATTACTATTATGAGGACAATATGCAGTGAGTCAATTATTACGAATGTACTACTAATGTGTTGTGCATCTATCATATTGATATCTTATTAAAAGTAATTTTAAAAAAGCAAAAAAGTATAGAAGAAGTCAGATGAGAAATAACCTTTAAAGTAAAACGAAAAAAAAAAAAGACAACACCAAATTAATAACATTTAAAGTAGGTGAACAACTTCAGAAAGGCAAAGAGGACATCAGAGCAGAAATAAATCTGTGAAGTAGAGAAAGAAAGGATAACTATAATTAAAAAGTTAAATGCTACTAAAGAAGACATTGATAAAAAAAAATTAGAGAAGAATAGAAAAATGATGGATTCCCTAATTGATAAATAGAGGAAATAAATAGAATTCATGAAAGATTTTCAAAGAGATATACAAGAAAATAAAATCTCAATTACCACCTGGCAAAACCATATAAACCAAAGTGAGGGTAGAGTTTCATATCTTGAAGACACAATTACAGCTGGTGAAAGGGTAGGAAAGAATCTGATGAAAATAAGCAGAATACAGGAAAAAATAATGCAACATTTGCAAGATGTTGTAAAAGTGAACAACATAAGGTTAATAGGAATTAACAAGAAAGACGGAGGATATAAAAAGAATATGGGCAGAAGTAATAGCAGAAAACTTCCCAAATTAGAGAAAACACTGAGACATTCAGGTAAACAAAGCATATAGAGCACAAAATGACAACAACCCCACTGAAAACACACCCAGACCTATACTAGTCAAGATCCCAGAAATCCAGCACAAGAATAATATGCTAAAAGCTGCTAGAGAAAAGAAACAGATCACTTTAAAGGAAAACCCATCAGAATAACAGTGGATTTATCTCCACAAACCATGAAGTCAAGAAGAGCATGGAGCAGAGTGCTTCAAGTCCTCCATGAAAAAAAATTCCATCCCAGAGTGCTCTACCCAGCGAAACTCTCCTTCAAGTATGAGGGAGAAGTGAAATACTTCCATGACAAGAAACAACTAAAGAATTTCATAACGTCAAAGCCAACCCTACAACATATATGAAAGAAATTTTACAGAGGAATCAAAATGACAGGAACTGAACAAATGAGAAGAAAAAGACCCACCAAACAGGGTGACCAATTAAACATAGGAGAAAAAGACATAAACAGTAGTAAGTAAAACTCATGTCAATCATAAGTCAATACATTTCAATTATAACCATCAATGTAAATGGACTCAATTCTCCAGTTAAAAGATATAGACTGGCAGAGTGGATAAGGAAGCAAAATCCAATCATATGCTGTATAGAAGAAACACACTAAACTCATAAAGAAATTCTTAGGCTAAAAGATAAGCACCTCAGAAAAAAGCAGGGGTAGCAATATTGTTTGCAGACACTCTAAACTTCAAACCAAGATTGGTCAAATGAAATAAAGAAGACCACTGTATACTGGTTAGGGGAAAAATTCAACATGAAGTGGTAACACTCATAAATATGTATGCACTCAATACAAGAGCGCCTATTACTACAGACCCAGCAGAGATTCGGAGGATCATAAATAGCTAATTTGAGAAATTTTATTCTCACAGAATTGTAGACAAAGAAGAAACGGACAGATTCTTAGAAAAGTACAAATTACCAAAACTTAATCAAGAAAATATAAGAACTCTCAACAACCCAAATCAGCCAAAGAAACAAAGATATAATAAGAAGTCTACTTGCAAAGAAAACTCCAGGACTTGATGGATTAATGACTGAATTCTACTAGAACATGATAGAAAACATAGCCCAATACACCTCAGACTCTTCAATGAAATTGAAAAGAAAGCAATCCTACCAAAATCATTCCTGGAAAAAAGTATTACTCTGACACCAAAACCAGAAAGAGATGCAACTAAAAAAAAAGAAAACTATAGGCCTATTTCTCTCATGAACATAGATGCAAAAATGCTCAATAAAATCCTCACCACTAGAATCCAACAAATCATGAAGAAGATTATATACCATGAACAGGTAGGATTCATCTCAGGGATGCAAGCATCATTCAATATATCAAAAACCTATAAATGTAATACATGATATAAATAGAGCCAAGGCCAAAAATCACATGATTGTCTCAGTTGATGCAGAAAAGGCTTTTGACAAAGTCTAACACTCATTCATGTTCAAAGTCCTGCAGTAACTTGGAATAAAGGGCCTCTACCTCAATCTGATGTAAGCCATCTATGAAAATCCAATGGCTAACATAATTCTAAATGGGAAAAAGCTGAAGCATTTCACTCTCAAATCTGCTACAGGATAAGCATATCCTTTATCACCACTCCTATTCAATACAGTTCTGGAATCCTTAGCTACAGCCATTATATAAGAGATAGAAATAAAAGGAATAAAAATAGGTAAAGAAGAAGTTAAATTATCGTTACTTGTAGATGACATAATAATCTACTTGGAAGACCCAAAACACTCCACCAGAAAGCTACTAGAATTAACACACAAATTCAGTAGCATAGCATGATATATAGCTAACACAGAGAAGTTAGTAACATTCCACAACACAGACAACAAACACAGTGAAAGAGAAATTAAAGAAACAATGCCTTTAACTATAGAACCAAAGAAAATGAACTATTGGTAATTAACCTAACTGAAGAAGTAAAAGACTTTTTCAATGAAAACTACAATACTCTTAAAAAAGAGATCCTGTAAGATTTCAGAAAATATATTTACTGCTCCTGGATAGAAAGAATAAACACTGTGAAGATGGTCATACTTTCTAAGTTGTTATACAGATTTAATGCAATATCTATCAAAATACTATTAACATCCCTCACAGATCTGGAGAAATCATTCCTAAAATTTATCTGTAACCAAAAAATACCTAGAATTGCAAAGACAGTCCTGGGGAACAAAGACAAGGCAGGAGGCATTACAATTCCTGACCTATCTTTATACTACACAGCAACAGTCATAAAAATCAGCATGGTGTTGGCAAAAAAGATAGACCTGAGGATCAGTGGAATAGACCAGAATATGCAGAAGCAAATAGAAACACACTCAGCCACCTTATATTCGACAAAGGGGTGAAACTTAAACTTGACTCAGGTCTATCTCCATGCACTAAACAAAAGTCAAAATGGATTAAAGACCTAATTATTAAAAGACAAACATTAAATCTCCTGGAAAAAATAGCGGGAGAAAATCTTGAAGACATTGGCGTAGGCAAAGAATTCATGGACAAAAATCCAAATGCACATTTAATAGTCAAAAGAATCAACAACTTGGACCTCCTCTGGCTAATAAGTTTTTGTACCAACAGGGTAAACAGACAATCCACAAATTTCCAAAAGATTTTAACTAATAAGTATTCATACAAAAATCTTCTATCTAAACTCTACAATGAACTAAAAATCATTAGGGTCCCAAAATTCAAAGATCCAATCCAAAACTGGGCACCTGAGATGAACACACACTTCTCAGAGAGAAAAATTCAATAAGCCTATAAATACATGATAAAATGCTTCACATCACTAGTCATTCATGAAATGCAAATTAAAACAACACTTATATACCATCTCACCACAGAAAGAATGGCTTTCATAAAGAAATCAGACTACAACAAATGCTGAAGAGGCTATGGGAAAAAAGGAACACTTCTCCACTGCTGGTGTGAATGCAGACTGGTACAACCATTATGGAGAGCAGTGTGGAGACTCCTTAAAACTAAAACTGGAAATCCCATCCAATCCAGCTATCTCCATACTGGGAATTTTTCCAAAAGAACTGAATATATCATACCATAGTGGTATCTATGCACCCATGTTTATAGCAGCACAATTTGTAATAGCCAAATCTTGGAAACATCCAAAATGCCCATCATCTGAGCAATGGTTGCAAAAGATGTGATACTTTTATACAATGGAACATTACTCAGCTATAAAAAATGATAGACTAGAAGACTTATTATATAAATGGATATACCTTGATCATATACTCATACGTAAAATAAACCAGACACATATGTGTAAATATCATATAGGTTCTCGTGTAACATCTCAAAAGAAGGAATAAAAATGGAGAGGCATAACACAGCTGAATTGAAATCAAGGACTTAAGAGTTAAATGATGGAGTGACTACAAGCAGAAAATATAGGAAGCACGGCAGAGGCAAATCCTCACACAGGATAAATTGGATAATCGTCCTAGAACCTCCAGAAAGTTTTTGACACTAAGGATAGCAATGAGTAACAGTAAAAATATGCTTGGTATGCCTGTCATCCTAGTCTTTTAGATGTGTGTTACTGCTAATGTAATTTCATTTACTGCTATACTCTCTCAGGTAAATGGTTGGTTTACAAGAAAACAAAAAAGGGCATTAAATGAGAGTAAGAGACTAGGAAAATGCCATAGAAATGACTGCCTACAATTTTGTATATACTAAGATTTCTAAATGTGTAAAAATGTGTAACTGCTTTTATCACATTCTATAGAGATTTATTAGAATATCAATGACTAATAGAAAATACCAATTCTAAGTTAAGTCTAAGACATTTTATACTCTGAAAGACAGTGATGTCATGCTCAAGTACCTATGCTATAGAGTAATAGTATCACTAAGCTTTTCTTCTGGAGTTTTAAGAATATGAGTTTGCAGACCAAAAATTAGAGAAAAAAAAAAGCTACAAGGATAACCAATATTTCATCCCTAGCCCTTCAAGTTCAGTGAGGTCTCAGGACATAAAAGAACCTGTGTTGTAACGTCCTATAACTCAGTGGTTTCCCAAATTTTCTGTTTAAGGGAATGATGGGGCCACAGATGTATAGTGTGCCTAAGGAGAGTCACCTAGAGAGAAAATATTCTCTCAGGCTTTCACAGAGAGAAAACTGGTTAAGCAATGGCCGTCACTCATCCAGACAGCTGACACTGACAACAGTTCTACATAGCACTGTACATGGTTTCAAAGTAAATCCTGAGGGGATTTGACTGACCTTGAGAGATACAAAATTTACATGTTTTACTACTATACAGGTCGTGCTTAAATTTGCCCTTAACCACCCAGCAGAAAATTTTAACCACAAGGCAAAAAACGGAAAGCTAGATTAGAATGCTGAGCTGTAAAAGGCTTAAATCAACGGCTTTCAACATTGCCAGTTTTACCAATAATCCACTGCAATTATTGAACATTGTATTATTTATACAACTACTTTCTCTTGTTCGATGATAGGAAATTTTGTACCAATAACAGTTTGAAAAATTATAACATCTACACCCTGTGCTCTGCATAACTAATAGGACAACAATATTCATTGTATCAAATATGTAAATGTGCTACTAACCTGTTTTGAAACTGTCACATTGTCACACATTGTTATTTCTTGTTAAAATTAATAAATATTAAAATTAAAAAAATAAATCCCGGTGAGAATTGACTTCATACTTCTTCATAGACTTACATATTCTCTCGGGGTCCTTACATGATGGGAATAACAAAAGAACATTTTGCTGTCCCTTTCTTACATGGTCATGTATCCCATTTATAAAGTTTGGGTGTTCATAACCTAATAGCCTTCTAAAGCTACCTGTAAATATCATAACATTGAAGATTAATCCTCCACATATAAATTTGGACTGACACAAATATTCAGTCTCTAGGATTATCTACAGCTTTGGGATAAGGGAGGTCACCCAGAAGTAAACCCACATAAATCATAGATATGTCTGAAAAAAAAAATTTTAACTCTAGTTGATATTGAATGATTCCGATAAATAACATCAATGAAAATAGAATTCAACCTTCCCTTACCTACCAGTTAACAGCACACATTCAAAGATATTTTCTAATTAATTACATCATTATCTCTAAAGGGAAAAACTAAAAATAATTTCCCTATAAACAAGGGCACAACCTTTTGTCTTTCTCATAATGAATCAGTATTTACCCACTGAACAATAATATCCAAGAAACTTTATGGAATCAAATAGATAGAATTTATAGCCCTCTTGAAATACTACCTCCTACAAAGTACAACAAAGCAACTGAAGATAAGGCAGAGGAGCTATCATTGTTTACCACAATAAGGCAGACCTGACATTTGATATGGTCTTAGTAGCATATTGCAGATGACAGATAAAGTTGGGGTGTTTATGAAGTTTTGATATCTAGATTTGAAGGTAAATCTCTCAGTGTAGGAGTTTGATTGGATGGGCTAAAGCTCATCATATAATAGTGTCGGACTGCTAAGCAATCAGTTTAGTGCACAAATGAAAAGTTCTTGGGGAACTTATTATTTGAAGCTGCCTATATTCTGATATTCACTGAGCGGCACTGTCAAAGAAAATTCGTTGTATAAAACACTAAAATTTGTTTTATCTTCCTGGGCAGGAATCTCCTAGAATAGTTTACTAGTCATGTTCATGAAAACAAAGGAGCAGTCAACTTAGTTAAGAACACTAATAATGTTCTACAGCCAGCAAGGTCAATATATTTGTGGTGATAAAAACAAATACTTTGGAGGAATCCAGACTTATGTTTGAGAAAACATCTCTAGAATTTGACTTTTATGAGTTTGACCAAGTTACTTAAACTCTCTGATACCAATCTGAAGTATAATACCACTTAAGACGCAACTCGTTAGAATCTAAGAAATGGAATGAAATGAATGATGAAAACACTGAGTATTTTGAGACAAAAGCAGAATATGAAAGTAAATAAAATCATCCACATAAGAAAGCATGACAAAGTAAAATATCTTTATTAATAAGTTAAAAATCTCCTAGGGATCTAAGCCTTTAATATTTTCCCCTTTGAGTACCATATTTTTAATGAAACAGAATGAGAAATAATCATTTGAGTATCATGAAAGGAAAGAAAGAGTAAAGAAATCCATCGCAATTTATTGCTAAACAATTATTGCACTGAATAACAAGACAATAGTTTAAGTCAAGCACTAGAGTTAATAACAATCATAGTAGGCACTACTTCAGGGCCATTATTTAGCTCACTCCCTAGCCTGTTGGAATGCAGCCTGTCCCAGGCTGTGACAAATACACACTAATCTCACCCCCTGCAAATGTTAATTGAACTAGAACAAAGTTCCTTTACTCATAAGTACACATTTTTATATTGCCTTCAAATGTGGGAATTTGCAGAAACATGCAAATCCCATTATCAGAACTTAAATTTTGCAGTTCTTAAAAATATGAAATGACCAGTTTATTGAAAATTTTGAAAACAGTGAGAAGGCATTTTCCCTTGAAATAATAAATATAAGGTAGCTAGTTATTTGATCATTGAAGTAACACAACTTATCACACAGAAGAATTGAAACAACTCCACCACCCAGAAAATGTTATTATATTTTGGAAATAGGAAAAACAATAAATAAAGCAATTATGCACTTATACACTATCTCACAGCCTATCACCAGGTTAGAATGGAAAATGACTGCACTTGAAAAAATCCTTACAAACAATATAGAGCTGAAACAGAAACTTCCTGTATTGACAAGCAAGGCTCACATACTTTGTCATGAAAATAAAGTTATTGAAATTGAAACTTTAATGGAAAGTGAAATAATGTAGGAATCAAGAATCAGAAAAGCACTACAAAATCTAGGGAGCAAAAAATTTTCCCAACAGGTGGTAAAACTGAAAGTCAGCATTGCAATAAAAATGAAGAGGTTTGGAGATATGCCAAAGAACAGTTTGCTTAAATTTCTTTTTGTTACATAGACGTAGCACACTTTTACTCCTCCTTGTTCCTCTTTTATTTTCCCAGCATCAGGTTTATTTATCTTATAAGACCTCATAAACTTAGCCATCATACATACATCAGACCAATAGGCCAAAGAATATATAAAACATGTAATACAACTATGCAAACAAAGGCACACTTTCAGATATATAGTTAATGCATTATTACAATACTTTTTCCCTTCTCCTTTTTCCTATTATCTGTCTTTTAATTCATACTTTGTACACACTTAGTTTTCCATATATCAGAAGCTATGTTATATTTAAGTTTGTGTGTCTGAGATCCTTCATTAACATTATCATTTCAAGGTACATCTATTTTTCCTATACATAATTAATTTATTCTTCTTTATGATGGCATAGCATTCCATGGTATATATAGATATACTTTTTACCCTGATCTATTGATGGGAATACATTCCAACATTTAGCTATTATGCATTGTGCTTCTATACACATGAGTATGCACTCATTACCGCAGTATAATACCTTTGACACTATTCTGTTGATTCCTAAAAGGGGAAAACCTGAGTCAAATGCAATTTCTACTTTGATGTAAATAAGCATGGAGATTCTACTTTATAAAATTTTAAGATCACTTAATATGATTAAAATATTAATTCCTTGGAAAGAGCAACTTCTAGGATAACACAATATCTTTTTCATGGCAATCAAGTTATTATTTAAATTAAAAAACAAAAGATGAAGGTGTGAACTATCAATCTCAGAAGGCGTTTTCATAAGTAAAATTTCAAGTGACTCAAGACATAAATTTGTTTCATAAACTGATTTTTTAAAAATAATAATTTTCTTTCCATGGAATCAGCCTTATCCAAGCCCAGTCTGTTATGGTAGAATCACTCCATGCCATGTAACCTGATGCAAAGAAATGCCACCACATAGCGCTAACCAGCCTTCTGATACCTAATTCTCCCATATTTTTTGGATCCTCTTAACTCTGTGTTTCACAATATGAGTGCCTTGTGTTTGGAAATGAAACCCCCCTTCTTCTCTGTCCTTCTTGCGCAACCGTAACTCATATTCCATACTGGAGTAGTCACTCTGCCCCAGATAACTGCACTCTACCATACTTCCTTAGACCTCCAACACAGAACATGCATCAGACATCTAGATTTTCAAATTTGCCAGGTCAGCTTCTAATGCAATACACAATATGAATCCTGATGTATTTACCCACGCAAATATGCAGAAGGGAATTTGACTCCCATTATTATAGCATCAGACAATGACGATGTCTTACAGTTCTCCTGGAGAGGTGTTTTACAAGGATTTTATCACTGTTACCTAGGAGGTATAGTCTTCACAGTGGTTTTACAAAAGTATTACTTTACTAGGCCCACATAAAAATTGTTCAAATGTCCAACTCATCATGCTAACAGCAGGGAACACAATAAAGATTTTAGACATCTCTATAAACACACTGGAAAGCTCTGGTCACCTTTTAGGATGTCATTATAATGCACTTACTTCTGCACAAAAATCACCTAAGAATTGGTTATAGCAAATCAAATTGTAGAATCATATTAGAGAGACTTTCTATATTAGATAGACTTTAATTGAAGCAATGTGAGAATATTTAAAATAGCCTTTCTCCAGTTAACATTTTAAATTAAATACTGATGCAAGAATGTTATGCACGTACACACATGCATGCACACACACTCACAAAGTCATAAATGTGCCAAGAGAAACAATTTTCTTGGCAATTGAACATAAAGAATTCATCCTGAAAATTATATCTATGGAAAGTAAAATTGTGTCTGATACAGATAGCATAAGTGAAATCTTGTGAATTGCCTTTAAAATTACACACATACAAAAAATGAAATGGAAAGGCATAAGATTATGCCCTAGCAAGCTAAATATACAAAACCTCAGAAATAAATGAAGAAATCTAATAAATAAGTAATATAACAAAGCTACACAAAAATAGCTTTAGGTAAACTAAATAACTTGATCATAAAATTAAATTCTGTTAAGAAAAAGTTTTCTCCTAAATTTGAAACAAGCAACAATTGCAAGTAAATGCAGAAGAAAGCTGAAATCCAATCCAAGTGAATAAATTCAGAGTGCTCAGAAAGGTGCGTAACCTGACTTTCTATATAAATGTATTGATTTTATTGGATTGTCCCAATTTTAGATATTAGGGAGTAGAAAATGGGATTTTTTTAATGTACATATTAACAGTTCTCAGGGACCTCTTCCACATGGAAATACTTAACTCTTTAGAAAAAATACTTACATATGCTTATTGTCACCTTTATTTCTAACTTATTCTGAAATTATTCCCTTGTTTTACATTGAATAGATGCTTCCAAACAAAATATATTCATTGTTAGCAGGTCAGCATTCTAAATATTGCATTTTAGTATGTTTTGTTTTTCATAGCAAAGTAGCAATATACTGGCCATCAGCACTCTAATCAATATTTTTGATGGACATCATAGCAAACTTTTCTAGTACCACTATACATTTGGTTAACATGTATAGGACATGACAATAGAAATAGTTTTCATTGTACTGAACACTCAAAAAAGTATGTCCCGTAACTCTTCTTAATGAAAACCTAGTATGTATCAAGTGGCTCATATTCCTAAATTTAAGAATGTTTTTAGTTACAAATTTTGTGATGCTTGCTCTGTATTACTATTATGAGGACAACATGCAATGTGTCAATTATTGCGAATGTACTACTAATGTGTTGTGAAACTATCATATTGATATTTCTTATTAAAAGAAATAGAAAAAAAACAAGTTTTATGATGCTATGTGCTTTGGTTTTCTCTGTATTGGACTGTAAGTCAACAAAAGATATAAAACTTAAATAACAAAGCTGTCACTATGCAGCAAATAGCTACTTGTTGCAATACGTGACAGAAGCAAGACATGTATAAAATTGTCTGAACTCATATACTAATGGAATCAACCAATTAGAAGAACAAATAAAATAAGAAAATAATTACATTGTGGTTTTCATTCACAGCCACTAGGGTGAGGACCTACTAGGTAAATGGAACATTATTTTTCTGTGCCTCTGAAAATAGCTTCCCAGGAGCAAAAAGAGGAAGACAGATCCTCAGAGTGGTTGATGAGTTGTACAACTCATACAAAGTGACACCTCGGCCCAAAAAGAGGCTTCGTAAGCTTTCTGGATTTCACAGAGAAAGGAACCAAGAACAACAAATGAAAGTGACCTTAGGGCAAGAGCAGGACCTTAGAGGCTGAAAAACTGCTTCCACTTTCTAACAGTGGGATGGTGGAGCAACAGCCTGTTCAGGTAGGAAACAACTCATCCATCCAAGCAAGATGTAAACAAGTGAGGTAGCAATGGACATTAACATCATTTTTGTCATAGGGCTTCTAATGTATGTTAGAAAATTTACACCTTTGTGAGAAGCAGCAGAGGAATTCTTTCTGTGAGTCAGAAATACTGAGAGAAACAGGACTCGTGGCACTAGCAGAAGAAAAATAGCCTGCAGCCAGATCAGATGCAATAATCCAGGAAAGTGTTTATTACGGTCACCTGGAGCCTATCAAAAATTAACAAATGTTAATTCTCTCCACACCAAGATAAAAGATATAACTGAAGCTAACACACAATCTTAAGTATAGTTTATTGACCACTTCTGACATCTTCACATCGTTCTATTCATCTTAAACATATGTTTACAACAAAATTCTGAAGAAATATTTCTTCCCACATAACTTTTTCATAATTCACTTCCCAGCAGATTAAAATCTATTGTCCATTATGATGAAGAAACTCTAGAAAATAAGCCAGTGCTATACAGATACCACTAACGATCATACGTGCTAAAGGAGACTTTAGATTATTACCGATGTAACACTAAAAATGATCAGTCCTTTGCTTATTCGTTCATTTATTCAACATGATGAATTTGCAGCATACTTATGGTTGGCTGGCATGAAATGAAAAGTAGGAACGTGGAGTACATAATGAGATAATATACGGAAAATTTTTTGAAAAACACAAAATGCCATAGAAACTCCGAAGTTGGTGAGCATGGTGATGTAATCATAGCCTATTGGGCTGGGCGTGGTGGCACACCTTTGTAATCCCAGCACTCGGGAGGCTGAGGCAGGAGGATCGGTGAGAGTTCGAGACCAGCCTGGGCTACAAAACTGAGCTCAAGGCCAGCCTGAGCTGTACAGCGAGACCCTGTCTCAAAAAGATGAAAAAAAAAAAAAAAATCATAGCCTATTGGGGGAAAGGCAACACAGTCACTTTAAATAAAGGAAAATCTTACTTAGATTTTCAAATAGCAAGTAAAAGGTATTGTAGAACATCTATCATTCCATTTTAAATAAGTTAACATAGCCTTCTGGGAGATGCTTTGTTTGCATTAGAAACAGAAAGAATATAATTGACATCAAAAAGCATTAATTACAATCATATTGTTGAACTGTTTTATGAGTCCCTGAAAAGTGACTTCAGACTTGTCTTCCTGTCCGTAGGCAATATTCAACATTCTGGCACCTGAACAGCAAGCTTGCTAGTATCAATTAAAGTGCATGATATTATGGCACAAAAACTGGCCAAAAACTGTTTAACTATCAAGAATAAAAGAGACAACATCATGGAACAATTGTTTCAAGGGAGTGGATGCCTCTGGGAAAACCAAAAGGATCCATAACGACCCTACTGTAGCCGTTCATCATCTACACACAAATTTGATGTTTCTATTCATGCTTTTCTTTCTTCTGTTGAGTCATGAAAATTGTTATTTTGACAGAATTTGTGAAAACATCTTGAAATATGTTAAGTTTGTCACTGAAATAAGAGGTTTTTCTGAATATAGAAAGCAAAGGAGAAATAAATGGCTTGACATTAGTGAAGGAAATATTTGTCATTATATGAATCAGTGATCTATATTTTCTTTAAAAGCAACAAAATGCATTTTTCAGCATAGGAAGAGAAGATACAAGTGGTTGGATAGGATATGTCTTGTTACTGAATAATGTGCAAAGAAATAGCTTATTACATACCACATAATGTGACCAAAGCAGAAAACACTGACAACCCCTTCAAATATTAGAAAGAACTTTAGTACAAAAATAGACTGAAGAGGCCTACTTGTGCACTAAATAGGCTCATTCAAAAAGTTTCCAATCATTGCTTATTTGGCAGCGTTTTTCTTGCTCATAAGGAAGTATCAGAGTTCCTTAAAATGTTTAGGTTATTAGTATCAATAAAGTGCAGCCAAGGAATATTTGCAGATAGGGAAACAACAAAGCACGTGTTGTTCAAAGAGTAAAGTAAAAGGGAAGTGAGCAGAAGCTACAGAGGATGAACAAAGAAAGAGACCCAGAGCACATAAATAAGTTAAAGAACAAAACACAAGATAAGTAATAGTAAACAGAAAGAAGAATATTTTGCAAATGGGGCGGATGCGAATAAATAGAGTGGGAGAAAGTGAGAAGGAGGAAACAAACAAAACATGTGCTATGAACATGTGCCAGCTCTCCAGGATGGATGCCTTTATTATGTATTGCAAGTGTATAGCAATAAAATTTAAATTTAAAAAAAATTAAGAAGCCATGGAAAGGCATGACATATTTTCAACAAGAATTGGGGTTGGGGTAGAGATAGAGAAGAACAGATATGCAGAAAGCACTCTCTGTCTGAGTCACAGAGAAATAGACCCCAAATAAATGGGATAAATGGGCCACATGCTGAATAAAATCCAGGCCTGGAATGTGAAGCCACAGATAGTGTGTTAGTCACAGTGCTGTCATTACAATAAATACCCAACACCTTTAACTTAAAGGAGAAGGAGGAGAAAGGGTATATTCATGGTTTCAGTCCCTGGTCAGCCGGCTCCAAAACAGGAAAGGCTTGGCAGAGGGGCATGGCAGAGTAAACGTGCTGATCCAATTGCAATTGCAACCAAAAGAGAAAGATGAGAGAGAGAGAGAGGTGGATGGACAGACTGACAGACAAACTGACTGACACACTCACACACACACACACCGACAGACACATACACACACAGAGTCAGAAACAGATATGGAACATGGCCTTACAAGTCATATGCACAGGGGCCCACCTCCATCTCTAGCCAGCTCCCAATTGCACATTTAACTATTAAGTTTAAGAATGGATGAGTCAGTCAGTGAGTATCATCCTGTAATCCAATTACCTTCAAAACAAGAAAAGACTTTTGTGGAAAAATTTTAGATCTAAATCATAACAAGTGGCTAGGATTTGAAATGTGGCAGACAATAAGTAGAAGAGTGGATATTGTCTATTGATATTTGAAAGTATTCTCCTAAGTAGGTGTAACACAGTAGGTGTCTCATTGCTTGGCCTCCTCCAAGACTCCCTCAGTTTAAATGAGGAGAGAGTTATTTTAGGATCATGATTTCAGAAGTTTCAACTGATTCTTTGGGCTCCACAGTGGAAACATTATAATGGAAGGGTGTGGTGAAGCTAAGCTTCTCATTTAATGATAGCATGAGCTAGAACGAGCTCCATAGAAGAGCCAGAAGCCAGATGTAGCCCCAAGCATCAGACGCAAGGACCAACCAAGGCACATCCAAAAGATTGCCTTACCACTAAATTTCTTTTAATTTGGGACATTAACAACCATCATTAATCATTAAAACATCATTTATAAGACTTCTATTCCTCCTTGTTTTGAGGTACTGAAGAGAAACCAGTCAATCTCCTGCCTCGGGAAGCTGATGAACTTCACATCTCCAATCACCTCTCTCCTTGCATTTTCAAATTTAGCACCACTGTACATCTACCCTAGTCCCAGTAAAGTCAGACATCCCAAAGCCAGGAAGAGACCTATAGATACAAGCATGCTGAAAGACTCAAACTAGCTAATGCCAAACCTGCTTGCCTCACTCACCTGTCCCTTCCCATAGAAACCGCATTAACAGCTCCTGTGACACTTCCTCCTTGTTTCTCCCATCTGCCCAAGCCTCATGCCCCTCATTGGATCTGAGAGGTGTGCCGTGCTCTGTCCTCCCTTGGGCACCAAGAGGACAGTAAAACTGAAAAGCTGACTTTGTTTGCCTCTCTTGGTCTGTGCATAGCCCTAGTACAACTCACCTAAGTAATGTGATAAAAAAAAAAACAGTACAGACCCATGAAAATATGAAAGGCAGGTCTGCATGCAATCAACTCTCTATTAGATCATTAAATTATTTCAAAGGTAAAATAGCAGAATCAAAATGTTGAAATATTTAGGTACTCAGACAAAACAATGAAATTTACAAAGAACAGAATCAGAAAAGCTATTTCTTTTTATATCAAACTTATAGACAAGTAGCAAAATTGTCAGGCCTAATTTTTATTTCATTTTATTTCTCTGGTCCATCATCTGGAAGAGATGCTGCAGAACAATGAACAATTATGTGTACAAAAAGCAAACCAAGAAGAAAGGAGGAGGAATAAAAGCCCTGTTTAATCTTAAAATTAGATAAGTAATATTTGAATAATTGTGCTTTGCCTAGAACAATAGGAAAGCTCCTGTTGATAAAAATACCCTTGACAAATGTTTGCTTGAGTGAATAAAAGAACAGGATTCCTTAATTGCAAAATGCCATTAAATTAGTATTAATTATAGAAGAAATGTTCATAAAATGTGACTCAAAAGTATATTACCTTCAAGAAAATAACTGATGCTGGCAAAAGATTTTACAAAGAAAATGCAGCATATCTTTCAATATGTATTCAACTATTCAGAAACGTCAAGTTGTATTCAAAGATTAGTTCAATTATCTTTCTTAATCTATATGAATGTTTCCTTCTTTCAGTTAATTTTGTACACATTCAGTTTGGGACTTGCTATGTGTTGCCTGTGTTTTTCCCTTATAGTTCACGTGCGTAGGCTTGACCCTCATTGGCACAGTGGTCAGGCAGAGTCTGGTGGAAGCTCTTTGGGTAACTGAGTGATCTTCTCTTTCTTTAAGTCATTCTCATGGAACTCTAAGTTGTTCTCATGACAGCAAGATATCATGAGAGTCTGACCCTTGGAAGACTCCCTACCTTCTTCTGTGCATGATGACAGCTACCATGAAGGCTTGATCAGAAACTGAGCACATAATGCTACCTGATTTTGACTTTCACGCTCCAAAACTCTGAGTTAAATAGTACTCCCTTCTTCATAAAGTAGCCTAGTCTCACTTATTTCATTAAGTAACAGAAAATGCATTTATATAAAACCTAATTTTCTTTCCACTTGATCAAATTGAGAAATCTGAGATTCTCACAATATAAATCTAAAAAAACACATGGACATATGGCCCATATTTCTAAATCTGCTTACAATTCTAGGTTCTGGTTTGTTCAAAAGAGTTACTTCTGTTGAAAGAGATCCAACTGAGGATTAAGAAATTATGATGAGTATACTCTTAAAGTAGAAGGAAAGAGATGAGAGTCAAATAAGAATATCAGGATGCATTCTACATGGTTCTTTAGGATGATCTTTTTCTTATCTATGGGAAACTATAATGTACAAGACAAGAGAGATACAATTTAATGTTTCAACTATAATGTCCATACAACAGGGAAAATAAATTTTAAAATGAAGACTTCTTGCACTGAAAGAAATGGTATAAGTAGCCATTTTTTATTACAAAACAGTGGCAGCTACTCATACCCTGAGCACTTATACTGGAAACACTCATGATCTTAGCTACATTCTCATTACAAATGTTAAGATTATACGATCTCATAGCTGACACTGTAGGTGTCTATTAATGGCTCACCCAGGTAAGCAGATTACACAGTTAGTAAGAGCCAAATCATGGGATTTGAGAGTGGTTTAAAAGTATGAACAAAAGTTCAACTTTGAGAATTCTTGTAAAAAACAGCTCCAAATCCATGCCTACTAACACATGATAGTGTTGTCTAACACAGGAAAACATACCTATCCAGTGTTTCTCCTCCTTTATCTAAAACTCTAGAATCCCTATGTATAGCTCAAAGAACTGTAGCATTTGGGGTCTAATGTTAGTTTTTCGGAGTATAAATATAAATTCACAGAGATAGAATTCTCTTTGCTATGTGTCCAGGGCCAAGCAAGTTCCAAAGATTAAGCAAAAATTCAATTATGACCTGAATGATAATAGCTTTTGGGTAAATGAGGACACCGTTACTGAAGCCCTATTTCTCTGAGTCATACTGTCTCAGGTGTTTTGGGAAACATCATTTTGAACATTCACCAGTGCCAGAAAAGACCTTCATCCCTGCTTTTGCCAGGTTGATTTCACACCATTATATACACCCATCACTCACTCCCCTCAAACGCACCAGTTCTGCCCTGATGGTGGAATCGCAGCTCCCTGTAACTCCTTTTGCTGAGCTATACTGCCACTGCATTTTCTTCACCTGCTTACTTTTAACTTATTCTTCATAACACATATTAAATGCTTCCTTCTGCTAAAAGCCTTCCTGGGCAGCCTCAGGGCTCCCTCCTCTAGTGGCTTCCATACTATGTTGTGCTTAATGTTTGTTCACTTAGGAAACATTACTTACCTAGGTTAGTTTCATATGTAATTTTTCCTGCTTGAGATCTAGGGGTCCAACTAAACCCCATAGGAATACTTGGAATCCTCTAAGCAATATGGAAATAGCTCTGAATAGAGCTATTAAATGTTTGTATAGTCCATCAATGCTCACATATAGTACACAGATTTTAATACAATGTAAAATTTAAATCATTAAATAAAAGTGAGCCTGTTTTCTAATACCTTTTACTTTATTTGTGATTAAATAATATGAAAGCCATTATATTGACATTAATAGAGCTCACTAGGCATGGTCAAGCTCATTAACATCTTATAGGGGTCAAGACCACATAGTAATAACTATCAGTGATCCCAACTTCACTAAATAGTATTTTACATGTCTCCAAACATTACATCCTATTAACAATAATACCATAAGTGTCTGGCATATTCCAGAGTTAATCCTCAAGTGGCATTTTGTTTCCTTAATAAAGGTATATAGACATTGTTATAGTTTACATCCAGATGTCTCTGCAAAGCCTCATGAAACAATGTAAGTTAACAGACCAAAAATTGGAGAAAAAGAAGGGCTATGAGGATAGCCAATATTTTGGCCCTAGGCTTCAAGGTCAGTAAGGACTCAGGATATAAGAGAATCTGTGCTGTAATATCTTATAACTCAGAGGTGTCCCAAATTTTCTGGTCAAGGAAATTATGGGACCTCAGAGGAAAGGGATAAATGAACTATAGTGCATCTAAGGAGAGTCACCCAGAGAAAAACATTCTCTCAGGCTTTCACAGAAAGCAAACTGGCCAAGCAATGGCCGTGACTCATCCCGAAGGCTGACACTAACAACAGTTCTACAAAGTACTGTAGATGGTCCCAAACTTAATCCTGAGGGGATTTGACCCTGGAAGATACAAAAAAAATGAATATTTTGTTTTACAGGTCTTGTTTTGACTTGCCCTGATCACCCAGCAAGAAAAAAAAAAAAAAAAAAAAAAAAAAAAAAAA